>JAJODA010000540.1:0-15315 GCA_021730345.1 Fusarium cicatricum
GCCGGAGCCAGAGCCGGAGCCGGAAGCGCAGCTACCCTCAGGCCCAGAGGTGTTTGAAGAGCCGTTGGAAGTGTCCGGGCCAGGGTCGGGGAACTCGAGGTCGGAGCCCTCCTTGGTGGTGCAGCCGTTGTTGACGTTGGCGACAAACATGGCAGGGCGGCTGCTGAGAGCGTTGGCTCGCTTGCCAGAGCCTCCAGTGATGGTGACGGCGGCGCAGTTCATGTACATCTCGCGGTTGCCGATCTGGTTGAACCAGGTCCAGGCGAAGATGGCCTCGCCAGAGGGAGTGTCGCTGGGGACCTTGAAGTCGAAGCTCGATGTTCCGGTACCAGGGCAGTTGCCGACGTAGGAGTGGATGACTTGCCAGGACTCACCCTTGTCGAAGGAGAGAGAGGCCTGGCAGCTACCGCCACCGTGGTTGGCACCACCGGTGATGGTCATCTTCTGGGTCGAGCCGGCCGTCCAGTCGGCGACGGAGGCGCCGGCCTCAGTGCCGAAGAGGGAGTGGTAGCCCTTGCAGGGGAAGTTGGCGCCGCCAGCCTCGAGAGGGGCGGTCATGCTGTAGTCGACGTCGGAGCCAGCGTTCTTGTTGGCCTTGGACTTGAAAGGAGCGGGCTCAGTCATCTCCATGTGTGCGTGGGCAAGACCAGCAAGCCCGAGGGAGAGAGCGAGAGTGAACTTCATGGTTGCTGAAGTTGTTTTTGTTGTTTCGTTGAAGGAGAGGGAGGAAATTCGTCACGGCACGTCCGTCAAGGAGTGGTGAAAAAGAGGGTATCTTCGGAGAGATGGAAAAGGAAAAAGGTTGTTGTTGTCGTTGTTGTTTAACACGAAGTGTGTGTTGTGCGTGTGGTTCAGATGTTGTGAAAGGAGTGAATCCTAATGTGTGTGTGGTGATGAGGGAACGAATTCTGCTCTTGGTAATGGACCAAAGTTGTTTTATATTCGAGCCCGGCTCGTGTTTTGGAAGACGTCGAAGTCTGGTTGTTGTTCAAGTGAACGTTGAAGAGTGAAAGAGAAGGTGGAATAGAACAATAGGCGCGTTGTTGCGAGTAGGTTCTATCGTGGTCTGTTTGGTAGACGTTCAAAAGGCCGAACAAAAGGATTGTATGCGGGCTATTGAGAAAGAAACAGTCTCTTGCAGTGAAGGAATGCGGTGCGAGACAATAAAAGTCCTGCGAACAAGAATGCCCGGTGAAGAGAGAGAGAAAAAAGATGGACGTGTTGTGTGAACAGTGACGAGCAGTGATAGACGAAAGTGTTCCAGAACACTGATATCCAGCTCTTTTTATCTTTTTATCTTTTGGTTGGCTGACCGGTCTTGTTTCTCGAACAGGAAGACGGGACGGAAGGGCAATTGGTAGCACAAAGCCGAAGTGTGTGTCGGTGTGTGCGAATGTGAATGTGAACGAAGAAGAACCAGCCTCTGTTACAAACGGAGACGTTGGGAGTTTCTTTTGGCTTGGTAAAGGGAATGTATCCGGCCCGCGTAGGGGGTGTTGGAAGAGAAGAAGAAGAAGAAGAAGAAAAGGTCCAAAGAAGAGACAAGAATGAGTTCCTGAGCAGTGCTGGGGAGAAACAAGGGAGGGACAGGTCTCGAGAGGTCGGGGAGGACGTCTTTTGTACTTTGTTAGAGGCCAGAGCCAGAGACTGACCGAGATGTTTCAGCTGTTTCGTCCGAGGCCTAGAGAGCAGAAACTAACAGGATCCCAGTCTTTCCTCTCCTGACTCGTCAGTGACAGTCCCCTATTGTTCGTCTCCTGGCTGCCATCTCCACCGCGGCGACAGATCATACGCGGGTCCCTGATCGACATGTCTTTTGGGGGGGGGGAGTCTAGGGAGTCAAGGTGAGAACCCGGTTTACACTAATACTAGGCACTTATGGGGGAAGCAAGCGACTGGCGGTGGGTGCGTCTCGACTGTGGGCGTCTATGTCGCATGCGCGTGGATCCAACCCCTGGACTTTGTTTACGGCGCCTAACAACCCCCCATGTCTTTACTGGTCTACTGGCCTACAGCGCAGTCACTCCTGTCACTGAACCCAGAATGCCTGATCCTGGGTTTCTGACTGTTTCTGAACCTCCTTCTCCTTTGGGCCCTTGATTCGTCGTTGCAGAATCTGGTTCCCCTGACCAAGCGGTCGAGGCGCCGAGCCCAGAACTCGAAACCCAGGGCATCTTCCCCACACACACAGGGGGACGTCTTATGGGTGAATACTACGCAGTAGAGGCCGAATAAGAGACGAACAACCTGACTGTACCTTTTTCTACTACTACGTAGTGTGTGCTTGCCTTGGTCTAGTACTGGATTTTGTCAGATATTTTCTATATTCCTTTTGCATGCGCTTTCCTTGTGCCGCGTTTGTCTGTCGTGTGCCAGGCCACACTGACGTGATACCGGATGCGGCCCGTCCTCCCTCCGGACAATGGCATTCTCAACCTGACATGACGTATCCGATCCAATAGATCTCATAAAGACAATGCCCTTCAAAGCAAGGGAGCAACAAAGACAAAGGGAGAGCAGTCACGGGTCTAAGTCGTCACGGCCAAGAGACTGGTAACTGGCTGACCGTGGCTGGCTCCCCCCCATGTTGTAGATTTCACATTTCTGGCTGTGGCGGACAGGGGTTGGGCAGCAAACGAGGCTGAAGCAGGCCTCCGTGAGGGACAAAGCCCCGGTACAGCCAATGAGATCCTCAAGAACCCCTGGCGCTCGAAACGCCACCCGCGAAGCCAACCTGGAAGCGATGCATTGATTGGTTCTGTACCTGAGTGAAACACGCCGAGCATCTGCAAAGAGAAGGGGATACGCTGAAGAGAGTGGACAAAGGTGGACAAGCCATTATGTCGATCCCAAACCAACCAGCAACGGAGGGAGAACAACCTCTTCCAGAAGCAGGGATCGCATGGGGAAAGCAATCCTTCCAGGCCCAGGGTAGCAAAGACAACTACTGTGCAACTCCCTTGTTGGGGAAGCAGATCCGGAGGCATGTGTCACTAGTCTAGCAGGGGCTTATATCACACCTCTTGAGATTTACATGTGAGCCCGAGCGAGAACACAGCGGCTTTTCCGCTCGGTCCTGTCGTGCTGGTTTCTGTCTGCCGTGTATTACAGATGGTGATAGATGTCAGATGTCTCTAAGAGGAGCCCACGTGAGTCAATTTTTTGAGTGAGCGGTGTACAACCAGTCGATCCATGCGACAACTAGGGGTGTGACGAATAAGAGACACTGGATGACAGGCATAAGTGCATGCGTTGACGGAAGCGCCGCTCCATGGCATCATGTCGACTGTCATGTCAATGAATCGAAAGACGTACATGTCGTCTAGCTATGGGTCTTTTCCTCGATTAACGCTCCAAGAGCTATGTATGGTATGGAATGCCTAATGCGGTTCAGAACGCTCCATACCATCAGACTATATCCCCTACAGCGATTCAGTCCATCAGACGGCACTGCTTAGCGTTCGGCCCATCTTCCCCGTTAGCGGGTCGATCCTCCAGCGGTTGTCCTTGACGCCTCAACCGTCTTGCAAACGGTGGACTTGAAGGGTCCTCCGTCGAGCCACCGTTGGTCCTAGCGTTTCCTAGCAAGATATTCAACCACAAGAAAAGAGTCATTCATGGACATTTTTTTCTAATCCACATTGGAACCACCTGGAAAATGCCGAGCCGTCCTAAAAAAAAACCCTTATTCCACTTCCTACAGTTTACCCTAACCCTTGACTCAAGTTTCAACACCTGACAAGAAACTGACGTCGGCCATGCCCGTGGTAAAAAGCCGTCCCTCTTCTTAATCGTGTACCTATGTGCGTGTCTAAACTAGATCCCCCATCCCTACACTCGTATCCTCCTACCTCTGGGTAGGGTTGTAGGTGGCGTAAGCTTCTCCTCCAGCCGCGCGTGTATGCACGAACCCACGGATCCCGTGTCTGCGATAGGTACATAATAATAAACCCGAGAACCGTCAAGGAAAAACAGGAAACCGAGGCGCATAACGCTGATCGTCCGGGCTCACTCCCTGCACCATGCGTCTCTGCCTCTCGCCTCTCCGGCGCCAATCTACCCACCTACCTTAGGTTCCAGGTACCAAAGTGCCCGGGCCTTTCCCGTTGAACATCTCAACCCTGACTCGCCCCTCATGGCTCGCCATCTTATGCCCTGCCGCTAGAAGACGCGCCGAATCCTGCATCATCCATTCACAGCCCAAGGCTCGGTCATCTCTTAGATCTTCTCCTTGGCGCAGGCGCCAATATATCACGTCCTTTGGGCTTCTTCTAGGTACTACGTAGATTCATTCCCTCCGGCATGTCGCCCTCTCTTCCTGCGAACCCGCGTCTGCGTGCCAGCCTCCATCCAGGTGGCTCTTGCGACTCTTCATGTTCCAGATTGCGGGCTCCCTGAGCTCGGACTCGTTCGTCCCTTGTTATATTACTACTTAGACTTTTGTTAATGCTGCAGCCATTTCTCATTGCTCTGCATTGACCATTGTCCTGCTTCGTGATCCATCTTCATGCGTCCTACTTCAACGATCCGTTGATCAATGCCCTCGTGAAACGAAACATAGATAACGTACTTTTTTATTGCGACCTAGCTGTTAGCTAACAACGGTTTCGACTAGATGAATGCTTCTCATGCTATTCGGCGCTTCCCCTTCGAGCCTCTCGCTTTGCCGCCCCTGCTCCCCTTCTTGTCTCGTCTCAACAAAGACCACTCACTCAACTTCTCTAGCTGCCGTTACTTCTTATAACATACTGTTCGAGATTCCCAAAGCAGCCCCCTTCGGCGGTATAGAGTCAGTCGTTTCCATACCATGTTGACCGGCTGATGGAAACGGCCAAACGGGCCCGTGGGGCATCAAATCATTCCCCAGCTGCTCCGAGTCCCGAAGCACAGGTCCACCTTCGGCACCTGATACCGACCCCCTCCATCTCAGAGGTGACCTGAAGCCTCGCCTTGGTAACTCCGCACAACTTTGCCGATTGACATTCATCTAGCCTGTCCGACATCGCTTCCCTCGGGCCCTACCGTCCACATCAAATGACGACAATAGGGTTTCGAGGGCTCGTCTTCCTCCGGCGCCGCCAACCGGCGCCGCTGGTCCTGACACCGTCCAATCGGCACGATAGCAGAGAGAAAGAGACACTTGCACGCCACCGCAGCACTTTCATGTTCGACACCACCTGCCAGATAACTTCACTGTAAGCAACCCAACGGCTCACGTGCTAACCCAAATGCTGGCAACCAGAGCCTCAGGCCTCCTCCTGTCTAAGCTGATGGTCGTGCGACGCCGTATGTATGCTCCATACTGCGACTCTTATGTAATGATTCGCACACTTCGCTGTCGTGTCGCTGTAGCTCAGACCTTGAGCACGAGTGCTACAAAGTCTATCTTGGCGAGGCCGCGGCCCAAAAACGCCGTGCTAGAGATGCTGCGCTTCAATGTAGGATAAGAGAGCGGCTGATGATGAATCGTAAAGCTCTCTATTTGGCCTCCTCAGATGCCTCAGCTTGCCGGCCCTGGTTCACAACAGGCACTGCATGGTTAGACTGAGGTGTCTGATGCGGCCCCTGGCCTGCATAACCCTTGTTGTAGCTGTTGCTGCCGCTGCGGTGCTGCATACCATACTGGTGTCCCTGCGAAGGACTGGTTCCAAAGTGTTGAGGTCCAGGGCTACCGTAACCTCCCCTCACTGCACTAATGTTAGCCGCTCGTTAATCACAAGCTCGTACATCACCAACGTTGGATTCACTTACTTGGTCCACCTTGCTGACCCGGGTTAAAGACCGGCTGGTTGTACTGCACACTTGGACTCATCCCGTACATCGGCTGACCCTGCTGCGATCCCTGATGCGCCATCATCGGTGCCGCAGGACGGCCCGGGCTGGGATATCCGTTGACACCGGGCACTGGCTGGGGTCCGGATGGAAGCATGAATTGCGGGTGGCCACCGGGGTACATCATCTGTGGGCCAGGGACCATCCCCTGCGGTCCTGGCATGAACTGCGGCTGCATCATCATCGGACCGCCCATCTGGCCTTGCTGAGGAGTCATGTACTGGGGATTATTGGAGAAACTGCGAAACTGTCCCATTTGTGGCGTCCCGGGTCCCATAAAGACAGGCTGGTTGTAAGGCACCTGAGCTGGCGAGTTGTACGCCATTGGTACAGTGCCGAGACGGGGCGAGGCGAACGACTGGGCTGAGTTTGAGTGCATCATTCGATGGTCGTCGTTGCCATACGGCGCATGAGGTGCCGGGCCGTGCTGCGGAGTATGCATCTGCATCGGAGGCATATGAGGCGATCCCCTTGAGGCCATGTTGTGCGAGCCCTGCTGAAGGTGGAAGGGCAGCTGGTGCTGATGGGCCATCTGAGGAACCGCATGCTGAGGGTTGGGGGTGGCCAGCGCAGGTCCAGCAAAGGGTTGACGCTCAAAGTATTCCTTGTAAGTTAGGTGCATCGTCGATTCGGGCTTCTCGTTATCTTGAAGCTGACGCCACGTGGGTAGGGTGTCATAAGAGGGACGGAGGCCGGCGTTGTCATCCCAGTTGCGACCCCCTGTGGGGGTGAGGGTCTGAATGTGCGAGAGAATATAGCACTTTTTGACGTCGATAGCCTTAGTCTTACGGCGAATGAGCTGACCAGACGGCGCAGCAGCATTGTTCGAAGAAGCATCAACCTGGTTGACGGCTGATCGAGGACTCGAGCCTGCGCTAGGGTGTCCATTGGGGCTGAAAGCTGCCGCGAAGGGGCTGGGTCTGAACTCATGGCTATTTGGGTTCAGCTTGGCTCCCATATGGCTGGGGACCCCGCTGAGGCGTCGGTTGTAGCCAGAGTCGACACCGCTGGCCGGCCCAGTGGGTGGGGCGCGTGCCTCCTGGCCAGGTACGTGAGGCATGTGAGGCTGGTGAGACTGATGCGATGCCGGAGGCTGAGAGAATTTTTGCTGCTCAACATTGCGAAGTCGCTGAGCCAGAGTACCAGTCTGCTGCTGCTGAGGGGGCATGTGTTGCCCACCGCGGTTGTTTCGGTACTGCTGCGCGTGGTATGGCTGCTGAGGAAACTGCTGGCGAGCTCCGGGATGACGAGCCTGACCTCCAGCTGGAGGAGTAGCCTGGGTGCTGGAAGGACCGCGACCCGATCGGGTGTCATTGGTGGGGACTGATGTGCCAACAGTCGCCGGTGTGCCCTGTCCAGGAGCCTTGGTCTGGGTATCTTTTGAAGGGGTGACCTTCTCCTTCGTTGCGGCGTCGGCCTTGGCTTTAGCAACGTCTTCGGCGTTCCGAATAGCTTTGGCCTGAATCTCCTTTTGCTTGAGCGGGTCCTTGGCGATGATGGAAACCAGATCCGTAGGTACAGGGGTGGAAAGCTTGAATGAATTGGCAAATTTCTTCAGTTCTGTCAATTTGACCTCCTTGTCAGCCCTGGCCTTATTGCTTCGGGCCTTCTCAGCATTCTGCCGCTGTTGGCTGGCAAAGGTCTTGAACTCCTTGAGTACATCATGCTCGACTGTGGACGTCGCACTGGGAGCGGCAGCAGGGGCAGTTGGGGTTCCGGTAGCGGACGATCGTGAAGCCGCGTTGGCCTTGTCGTTAGACTTCGTTTCTGCTGCCTTCCCGTTGGCCGGCTGAGCAGCAGGCTTTAGTTCGCTCGCTGGAGCTTCTGTGACCTTGACTTCCACAGGAGCTTTCTGAGCATCAACCGTGGGAGCGGATTCGTTCTTGCTCGCATCAGGGGTCTGAGGCTTTGACTCCTCGGGTACCGGGGTGGGTTGCTTCTTTGGGGGCGCTTTGATTTGTGAGGAAATGATGGCAGGATCAACAGGGGCCCCCTTGACGGTGGACTGAGCAGAGGGTGCCCTCTTTGCTGGCGGAGTGTATTTGTTCTCACGTCCAGACAGAGGGGGAAAATCCTGTCGACGGACACCGCTATACCTAAAGGAGGAATCGTCAGTAGATGTTGAAAGACCGTATCGTGTGCAAGACCTACTTGTCTTCCTCATCGCCTCCATCTTCTCCCCCAACGTAATCCATTACACGCTCCTCAGCCACGTGAGCGGTAGTGGGTGCGCTGCGCTCAATCTCTCTGGCCTTTCTCTCTGCAGCAGCCATACGCTCTCTGTACTGAGGATGACTCTTGTTAATGGCGGTCGTGTAGATGTTCTCGTCATAGTCTGTCTTGAGTCCGAAGAGCTTCTCGTTTTCGGCAAACTGGTCCCACGTCTTCTTTTGGCCACTGTTGGACTGTTCAAGACTACCGTTGATGGCATCGCTTGCGTCGGGCACCCAAGGCTGGAGAACTCGTTCATTGCCGAATCGGTTGTTGGAAATGGCCGAGTCCGTTCGGAAAGAAGCACGGTTCCCTATTTGAACGAGTATTAGATAGTGCTTGTTGCAGTGCAGCGTTGGATGACCAACCGTTCTGTTTCCCACCGGCGCCTCCACCGGCTATTCCATCCTTCTTTGGGAGGGGCATGTTGAAAACGCTCTTGTCGTAATGCAGATGGTCAAAAGAGTGTCTGGAATTCTACACCTTGGCCACCATTCAGGTAGCCACCAGAGAACCTTGCGTGGCGTTGCAGGATGATGGTCGGCGTCTCGTCGGGGTTCGCAAACGTAGCGGACTTGTCGACCCTGGAGAAGAGATGTGTCAGTCCCCAAATTTACGAGAGTTGGTCGATTCATGTCGTGAGAAACAGACTTCAGGAAGGCATGCTAGAGGCCACGTCCCAAACTCATGACGTGACCACGTTGGGTTGCCCGACAACCGTGGGTCCCGGGGGCAGTCGATAAGGGGGATGGAGGGATCAGGTTGGAGCATGAGAGGAATTGTGATTCAAGACGGACTTACCTCGTGATAGCGGCCGAGACGGCGAGTGCGACGACGAGGAAGGGACTGTGGCGGTAGGGCAAGTTGGGACAGGTTTGCTGCCACAAAGCTATGTTGCTAACAGCTCACTCAAGACTGCGCAGATCAGTCAGTGCCTGCATCCACATGCAAAGACGCCTCGAAACGGCCAGGGCTTGAAACTGGGCGCTCCGGAACTGGTTCTAGGGCTCGGGCAGCTGTAGAAGACGGGGAGGATGTCGCTACTGGGTGAAGGCGAGGGAGAAGGCGGCTCCAAAGGAGCTGCGACTGGTAAAGAGGCGAGAACGGGGGACAAGCGATTTACCTCGTGGGGGGTTTTTGGAGAATCGAGGGACGGGAATCCAGACAAGAGGGTCCTGGGGCGGGTCGTCCAGCTCAGGGCGCTGTTACGATTGCCTCACAATGGGCAACAAGAGCATGGAGCGGGATCGGGGGACGAGGTTTGGATCGTGGGGAAAAGGGAGAAAGGGAGAGTCGAGGGCGAGGTTTTGGCAGCTGCGGGAGGGAGGAGGTGGTGGTTGAGGCTTTGTTTTCTCACCCAGAAGGTAAAGTTAGTGATGGGGGAGTTTCAAAGGTCGAGGTACCGTCCGTTGGTCCCCTGTCGTTTATGTTAGGCTAGGTTAGGTCCTCTTGTTACCAGGACACGGCCACAGACAGGGGGCTGTTTGATGGGGCTAGCGAGAGGACCCCCCGACAAGCTTGCAACAGTCTGGTCTCTTTGTGCGTTATGGCTGTGTGTGCTCGTGTGTGCGTCTGTGTGTGTTTGCAGACGAAAGCCAATCCAAAGAAAATGTGGGCCTTTACTCAGTCTTCTCTCAGTGTTCCCTCAGAATCCCTTCCCAGATCACGGGCAGAGGGCCAATGATATGTAGCCAAAGGACAGTTTGTCCACAGTGCGCAATCTAAATTCTTCTACTCATCCGGCCCGGCTCGCCGCCCCCGTGGCCTAATCAGGGTTCACTCTAGCAGGGCGTTGCTGGGACATTTCTCGGGCTGGGGCGACTCACGGCGCTGGAAGTTCAAGCACAAATAACACAGTGCCTCTCACTCTGCTCATATCACGCCGATGCCTTTCCTCAGAGGCGGCATTCTCGTGATGGATTTAGCATTGGTTACACGACCGTCGTGGCCACGAATACGATGCTGACTCTTCCCGACTTATCACTCTATAAGCTGAGCCACCTCAGGTATAGGTACTTGGGCAGTAGCCGGGAACGATGAGGCTCAACGGATGTCCGTTTTCGGACAAACACCTGCCAAGTAAATCACCAGTCGAGTGGAACCTGGTTTGCCGTATTGGTGGACGCTCTGTGGATGTCTGGAGTCGAGTAGATAGAGTTCATTAAACAAGGCACACACGTCCTGAAAGATTCATTGATATTGGAGGAATGCCCCAGCAAGTCACTGCTTACATGCAGTGACCAACTGCCAGTCTCGGGCTCTTTGGCTAGACTGGCACGATACCTTTGAGAACACTCATTGACATGGACAAAGGAACTTGTAATATGGACCAAAGGATTTCTACTACAAATATTCACAAAGAGGACGTCCTTCCCCTCACCTCCACCTCTTCTTCTAAACAACTCTGACTGTTGGTACAAGCTTTTGTCTCTCTTGGACCCCCATCTATACCCGAAGACCAATCTCCTCAGCATAAGGCAGCACAAACAGATCACCAACGGTAGAGACGGTGGCCTTGCCGTCAAGAAGAGCCTTGGCAGCCTACGGACGCAAAAGTTAGTCATCTTGTTCGTGAGTTGTAAGTTGGTGATGGAGGGTCTTACAGTCTTGAGAGCGTCAGCAGAGACACCGTCAATGGCCTGGGCGAGGCTGGCGGCGTCGTAGGGCTTGCCGCTGTTGACGATGCCAGAACCAGCAAGAAGGACACTGGGTTGTCGCAGCTGGTTCTCGTTCAGAGCAGTGAACTTAGCGTTGGCAACGGCCTTCTTGACGTCCTCCTCGCTGAGCTTGCCGTCAGCGATGCTCTGGAGCACCTTGACGGTCTCCTCGGCGCCCTTGCGGACGGAAGCGGCGGGACCGGAGAGCTGGACGGCAAGGAGACCAGCATCGGAGTAGGTGAGGTTGGAGGTGTTGACCTCAAGGCCAGAGGTGCCGGCAGTGGCCTTGGAGAGGAGGCTGAAGCCGGGAGCCCACTTGATGGTGGACTGGCCGCCAAGGAGAGAGGCGAGGACGGCAATCTCAGGCTTGGCAGAGTCGTAGCTGGAGCCGGGGAAAGCAATGACGACGGAGTTGCCAGAGTTGTGGCTCGTTCGCTGCTCACCACCAAAGTACTTGCTGGCCTCGGTCTTGAGGGTCTGGCCGCTTCGGGGGGTCGAAGGCACGTCCTTGAAGAACTGGCCAACCCACTTGTTGAGGGCGTCGGGGGCGGCACCGTCAGCAACGATCGCGATGTTGGGCTTGGAGTAGACAACGTCGGCAAAGCTAGCAATGTACTCCTCGTTCAAGTACTTCTGGTAAGGAGTCGAAGAGCCGGGGTAGAGGGAAGCACCAAGGCCAGTGTGGAAGGCGATGGCATGGGCATTGTCGAGAGCGACGGCCGCGACGTCGGCACTGAGAGCGGCCTGCTTGAGGTGCAGGACACGCTCAACATCCTCGTGGAACTCGTGGGCTGGATACGGGTGTTAACTCGGTCAAGGAGCGTTATCGATGGAGCAATTGGATTTACTCACTGGTGTACTTAGTCAGGGAGATGACCTCAGCGAGCAGCTCGGTGAAGTAGGGCAGATCCTCGCGGAGGAAGTTGGCCTCGACAACGACAGACTCCCTGGAGTGGGAGGAGGCCAATTGACCACCGAGAAGCTCAGACTCGCGAGTGATGCGGAGGGCAGATCGTCGCTGGGTGTTCTGCATGGACCCAGCAAATTAGCTCAACTCGGGGCTTTCCTCCAGAGGTCGGATTTCCTCACCTTGAAAGCGAAATCAGCCAGGCCAACGGTCAGTCCAGGGAGAGGCTGGTATCGAGTACCAGCCTTGGCCACGACGGCGAGCTTGGTCGTAGGGCCGTGGGCATCCCGAGAGGCGACCTTGAGGCCAGTCACATCCGAGGTCTCGTACGTTCCGGTCGACGCAGCGGCGGCGAAGGTTCGTCGCTGGACACGGCAGGACCGACGGGCAGCCTGCTGCGCGGTTCGCGCGAGAGACGATCTCGAGATCATGGTGGAGGGTGATGGCGTAGGCAATTGGCAATCCTTCGGCCGTCGGGGTGAAGCAATTGATCTCCAAAAGAAGTGCCTCGTCGAAAAGCTCCCGTCTAATTTTCGGGCAACGGGGAACGAACGGCAGCGTCACGTGATTCCGCTCCGGTCAGCCAGATTTGCACCCGCGGCATTGGCCCAGTATCGCTCCAGTACCTTTTGGGACTGGTCTTGGAGTGTAGCTACAAGCAAAAGACCTGACCCCACATTCTACCTTAGGCCTAGCAACTTTTTTGACTTACACCACTGCAGGCGGCAGGGAAAAATCAACGATTCCATTTGCGCCGCAAAAAAGCATCCCAGCCTTCTCGTCTTGTGCTCTTTATCCGCGCTCTCGCCTTGCAGCCTCCACAATTGGTATTGCCAGCAACTCATAGATCCCTCGTCTTGCGCCCGCGGGCTATATCATCTACTCCATTGCTCGGTCACTGATCAATGACGCCCCGGTAGCCACCGTGGAAGCTCTAGAGATAGTGAGAGGATCTCTAGGAGCAAGCAATGCTCGTTGTGAGTCAACGCCGCCACCTATATCGCGACGTCTTCAACTGACCAGCCCGCCACGACAGACAAAACACGCCGCTGAGCTTTGTGCTCTCCTAGTCAACGACCTCTATGGCGAACTACCTTCGGTATGTGAACTTCCCCTCCAAGACAGGGTGCTCGGGATATCAAAAAGTCTTTACTTGGTGTGAGATCGCGGGGCTGACACGATAGTCGCGAACCAGCGAATCCTGATAGCGCTTCTGACCAAAGGCCGCTCGACGATTTCACAACTAGTTCAGCATACCGCTCTTACTCCGCGATATCTTCGAAATGGCCTCGCCGTTCTCATACAGCAAAATTTGCTCTACCACCACACTGACCCCGACACCGACGTCACAAGTTACCAGGCCAATGCCGATGCTTGCTATAACCTTGTGCGATCGGGCAAGATTCTCGATGTAGTCGAGCAACGATATGGCACTGCGGAGCGAGAGTTGGCCCAGACTCTCATGCTCCTAGGGCATGCCCGAATCGCCGACCTTTCCCAAGCTTTTGGCTCGCGAGCCCCCAAGGTTAATGGACATACCAACGGTGGCCATGACTCACAAAATGGCCTTATCGAGTCAGAGAATCATTTGAACTTTGTTCTGGTTCGTCTCATTCGGGCAGAAATCATCGAGACCGTTCGCCCTGAGAGTTTCCGCAACCCCCGCGATGTACAGCGCGAGATTGAAGACGAAGTTACCAAGACTCGCCCAGGTGAAAAGGTCAACAAGAATAAGGGCGAGGCCCAGCGCCAGATCATAGAACGCCTTCGAACTTTCAGGGACCAGCCCAAGACGCTGAAGCGACAACTGGGCCTAAGCGGTGATGTTGCGCCAAAGAGAAGGAAGCTTGCGAATGGGACGGCGCGGAATGGGCATTCGTACGATTATGACGCTCCGCGGCTGAACGTAAGGACCTTTACATCGATCGGTTAGCCTGTTTTAAGCTAACATGTAGCAGCCAAACGTCGTTGTCAGGTTAAACCATGAGAGGTGCCTAGTTGAGCTGCGCAACCAGCGACTGGCTAGTTTCGCCGCAGAGATGCTAGGAGAAGTCACTGGTCAGGTCTATCGCACGGTCTTAGACCTCATTGCTGTCAACTTCTCAAGATGCCAGTCAGACCCCCTACTCGACGAGGAGACGCCCGGTCAACAAACGGCCGTTACGACAGTCGATGTTTTCGATCACCTTGATGAATCTGTCAACGTCCAGTCTGGGATTGGCAAAACTTCCAAGGAGAAAATCGACTCGGAGAGCGCGGAAAGAGTGAGAGAGACGGCTCCGGACACAGACGATGACTCTGATGATTCTGATGCTGGTCCACCGGGCCGAAGAAAAACCTTTGACGTGGACGAGGACGATGATGAGTGGGCCGAAGACGATGATGATGACGAGAAACCTGAAGCCGCCAACGGTGAACGAGAAAGCAAGGTCAAATTCGATAACGCTGTCAGTTCCAGCGACAGCCGCATTACTCAGATGCGCCGACATCTTTTACTCCTTGCAGAAAGCAAACACAAATTCCTTCGTCACTGCGGAACGTACGGCCGTGGCCAGTGGACTGTGGACTTTACTCGCATTATGGCCCGACTTCGAGAGACCGAGCTAGACGCCGTCATCGAACAGTCCCATGGTCGTCATGGTCTACGACTGACACGTATTCTGCGCGAGAAGGGTAAGCTTGATGAGAAGATGCTTCCGTCTGCTGCCCTCATGAAGAAGGGTGACGTGCAGGGGAAGATGCTTGCCATGCAGATGGCAGGCATTGTGGACGTGCAGGAAGTTCCCAAGGATAGCAGCCGGTTAGCCAATCGGACGCTGTTTTTCTGGTTCTTTGACCGGGAACGAGCCCAGGCCCAGGCATTAGACGATATCTACAAGGCCATGCTGCGATGCCTACAGACGCTCCAGGTGGAGCGCCACAAAGAGAGGAATATTCTCTCGTTTGTGGAGAGAAAGGACGTGCAGGGCAAGGAAGAGGAGGTGATGACGGCAGAGCACTACAACAAGTACAATACGCACCTGGAAGTGCAGAACAAACTTCTGGGACAGGTCATGCGGCTCGACGAGTTGGTGTCGGTGCTGCGCGACTACTAAACATTGCATGTTGAAAATCCACAGGGAGCTGCTGCTTGCTCTGCGGCTTATTGGGGCCTACCCAGGTTGTGGTGGCTCCGGATGCTGGCTTTTATTCAGGCGTCAGGGCTGGAAAGGTTCTTGGGCTTGTATCTTGATATCTGCTCTGGAGTAAAATGAAATAAAAGTCTACCCTGACATTACGGTAACCAATGGTTGTTTACTACTTTGGTTTACGTCTATCTCCCGTGCAGACTGGACGCGCAGAATTTGAAATCTTGTGAATCGTCACTGACTAAAAACACAACCGGGTCCGGTGTTATCCGCGGTTGAGGAGCTTACTAGAGAGTATTATAGTTACCGAGGTATTGTCTCGGGTAGGAGTTACGATCTTGATAGTGATTTAAGGCATCAAAGGATTACTAGTTAAATTCTGCTTTAAACTGTATACTCAAGTAGTAGAAATCACAGACCGTTAATTAGAGTTATACCTAAGAACTCTAGCTCGCTACTTTACTATAGTATAGCTCTATACCTTAAAGTAATATGCCTGAAATAATACCTAACTTTAGTAATAATAAGAAAATAAGAAAATATAGGGTATATAGCTATAGTTATTAAAGTTTACTAAGTA
>JAJODA010000541.1:0-41231 GCA_021730345.1 Fusarium cicatricum
CCAAGATGTTCCGCGGGTCGATTACCTACTTCAAAATGGCGGTCTTCCATATCCCGCCCCCAAAAGCTTCCTTTCTGTGTTACCTCGACAAAACGGCACACGACCGTCCAATCCCCCTCTGACCGGTGTTGACACCATGTTCGCTCCGTTCTTCAACCTTCTTGATCAGTATAATACGGTCCTCAATAAGCATGGCTCGGTTGCTGTCGCCACAGGGCATCGATCTGTTGCCCGCAGACTTTTGGATCGTCTCGAGAATGTTTTTTCCCGTGACCTCCCTGCTCATGGCTGCACCTGCATCATGTGCGATAACTCTCATGAGATTCACCAAGGCCTAAACTGGGGAGACGTTCTGGAGTGGGTGAGTGGTCGCATCGAGCTCCCACAGTGGCCCCCGTTTGATCTGGCCGAGATCGGAACCAAGGCTGCTGAAGTCTCCGCCGATGTACCCCCTCGGCCTGCATCTCCAGTGAAGCTGGACCCGGATATTGCGGAGGAGTTTAGGGAGCACTACCTTCGTCAGTCGAAGAAGGTTCGATCTGCTGTTGACCGATGGCTGTCCAACACTGGAGAGACCCCAGTACCACCACCCCACGAAGTGGACGATGAGACGCTATGTTTTGCCATTTTGACAAACCTTGACGCGGAGGATCGTCCATACTTTAATGCTCTTGTGAGCGGCTCAAGGGAGCTCAGGTCTTCCAATCGCGCCCCGACACCCGTGCATCGCGCTCGCAATGATTTTCTCATCAAGACTGGCCTTGCGCTGCAGCGACTTTATCGATTGTCCCAGGCTCCACGGGACGCTGAGGCTGCCACTTATCTTATCAAGAACCCCCATGCCCATGATCTACTTGTCGCACTGTCCAACATCAACAACTCGGAATGGGAAATTCTCATCTCTGGTCGGTTTGATGGCTTCCTCTGGTCCGGTGCTGATGATGAGATGGCACACGCCGAGTCGCGAGGGGCTACTCCTGCCAGCGGATATTATAACACACGAACAATGAGCCCTGGGCCTCGAGCTTCATCTGGCTATGGATCAAGAACTACAACACCGTTCTCTGTCTACTCGCGCGGCACCACACCAGCCTCGTTTGTTAGTCTCTCGTCATCTGGGATACCCGGCAATCGACAGGCAGTTTCGAATGATGAAGAAATGGAAATGGCCGTCATTGCGGAGATTGAACGAGAGATCTACAAGGGCATGGAATCGCTAGAGGATGCTTTCGAGAAGCTACATCTCCGGGCAGAAACCGTTCGAACAGCCCTACGCCAGCGAGGAGCGGGCTTGATGCAAAACCTCCAGAACCGCCGTCGTATCGATATTTTATCAGGGCCTAGCTCAGGCAACTCACAAACGTCTGGCTATGAGCGCCCAGCATGGGCTGGCGGAAGCGACCGCGACCCAGGCAGCGACGACGATTGGGACTGCGGCGAGACCGACATCATGCCAGATGATTCAGCCAGCAACATCAGTAGCTCGAGACATCGGCGACCCAAGAGACGCACCGAACGACGAACGCCAGCTCCGATTGACGAGGAGGACGAAGATTGAGTTCCAGACTCTGATACCCCTCTGGACCTCACGACCGCGAAAAAGGGGAGGGTTCTGTATGATTGATGACTACGAAGAAAGTTTGAAGGAAGCGCATCTTTTCCAGCATAGAAATGTCAGAGACGAAAGTGCCAATCAACTCATGTCAATATCACGAAATATTCGCTGTTACAACGACGGTCTGGCAGCACGCCAGACCACCACGTTTAAAGAACGCAGCACCATTGTCGGATACCTGTACGCTTGGTGTTCAATGTACCATTTTTTTTTCTTGATTTCCATTCGGGAAGTCTACTCGCAGGATCCCTTTGGTCTTTTGTCTTTTCCACCTTTCGCTCTTGTCTTTTTACTCTGGCTTTTATCCTCCTTTTTGCAGGGAATAGATGAAACATGCTCTTTGTTGAGGAAAAGGGGGCTGGGCAGCTTTGTTATCGAGATGAAAAGTGTAACGAGTTTGGCTGTTTGAGAGCATGTGGATGATTTGTTGACAATAGGATCTTTGTGTCAAGTCGTGTCCGAGTTCGACTGTTTACAGTCCACATGTATATGACTCAAGGGAGGGTGATGTCAATCAAGGGAAGTTTCAAATATGGAAAGCTTTCAAATAAGGGAGGTTTCAGTGAGGGAGGTTTAGAATTCCCCAATACGGATAACGGGATGATACCTGAAGCGAAGAAGCTATGAATTATATGGACACTTTGTCTGTGGTCCAAGTAGCCTCGAATGACACCGTGAAATGCCTTCCATCCTGACAATAATATCTTGTATATTAACACGAGACTTCAGAAGTCATGTATTCAGAACTCATTCCCTTGAAAAGCCTCTTCGTCACTGTACATTTACATTGTGAAGTACCCCTGAATCCAGTTCTGTTCCTACATCCACATCCCACCCATTCCATCCCATCCAATAAGTTAGTCCTTTATCCCCCTCCTCATCCTTATTTCCAAAACTCCGCCATTCCTTGCGCATAGCCCCCCTTCTTTTCCCACTCTCCTCTAAGGTTTTCTTTCCCTTACTTTGCTTCGTGTTCTATGTCTTCCCTCAGTTCCATTCCTGAACTTCAGCCAAGTTGTGGCCGGCAGAAGAAGCTTGTTTCAGCCTCTTGATAAATAGTTGAGAAAGGACCCAGACAAAGGTAATGTACAATGATCGAACCACACAGGAAGCATGTGAGTGGATATTGCTTCTCCTGTCCAGATCGATACTGGTTTGCAAAGTAGAACGGCCGTTAAACGTAGGTGATATTACAATGAGTAAGCGTCAAGTAGTCAGGATGCCTCAAATAGCGACATGTATGAACCATGGTCTATTGAGCAAGGAGAAGAACTGGCATTTATACATGCGCTGCGTTTAGCTGTAAATAGACTCGAGGAGGTAGATGACGCCAAAGAGAAGAAAGGCGCTAGCACCGCCGACAGTGACTGGAAAATGTTAGCTACAATGCTTCGAAAAGAGCGCAGAGAGTTGTAAAACTTACCAACTTTCAGACTGACTCGTCCCGCAATGGCTCGACCACCAATGACAGCAACACCAGTACAAATGGCATGGCCACACATGGCACCAAGAGTAACCCACCAATAGTCCTGACCAGCAGCCATGGCAATGGTAGCAATCTGGCTTCTGTCACCCCACTCACCAAGGAACGTCATGATAAAGGTCTGGACCCAAGCAGGACTTAACAGCAGTGAGCAGAGGTTGCTTGCACCTTGGACGACACTCGACACAGTGCCTGAGCCAGTATGAGAGCCCCTGACAGGTGATTGGGACGGTGACCGAGGAGGCGAAATCAAGCGGTTGCTTGGGCGAGATCTCCTGCCGTTACCGTTCAGGCCCATCTCGAGAGCGTAAGCGGACACGGAATCGCCTCGTTTCCGACCCATTTCCTTCTCCTTCTCCGCAAGCTCCTGCTCAACTTCGTGCATCTCAGCAGAGACACCCTCGTTAGGGTCCATCTGAAGACCCTCTCGCATCAGCTTGGCTCCGAAGACAAAGAATAGACCGGCAGCGAGAAAGCTGGTCACACGCTTAGGGATCAGAGTCGGAACGGCATGGCCCAAAACAGCCGATAGCACCGTCATAACAAGCAGAGCGCCAAAGGCAGCAGTAAAGACTACCATTCGGTCATGCTTCATTGCCATTAAAGCAGCAACCAAGAAGGTTTTGTCTCCAATCTCGGAAACCAGGATCATAGTGAAGGAGAGTATGAAGGAGTGGAAGGGCTGGATGAGGTGCTCTTCGTCGTCGTCACCGTGGATTGCCTTTTTGCTCGCTTCGATAGGGTCCTTCTTGGTAGAATCGTGCAAGGGCTTGTTTTGGCCGACGGGTCGTTCTGGGAGATCGTCAGGCCTCTGGATATATGTCAGCAGTCACGATCGCAGCAGTAAGCAAAGTAACAGCTGTCACTCACGTCTAGGCCAGCAAACTTCGTGTCATCAGGCTCTTTGCCGGCGGGCTTGACCACCTCGTCTTCCTTCTCTTGCTCAATCACATGTTCCTTATCCCCATGGGAGAGACGAATTTTCTCTTCCTCGCTATGTGGCAGAGGAGGGGCTTCCTTGGGTGACAAAGGCTTCGTCAAGGGCTTTTCACCAGTGCGATCCTCCTCAAGCTTTCGAGCCTTGTATTTCTCGGTCACGCCGCCTTCAGTCCCAGTAGTACCACCTTCGGCGTGAACGCGGTTCGTGTCGAACATGACGCCGTCGTTCGTCTCGGGAATCTTTTTGCCGTCGACGATAGTTGGGTCATCCGGTCGGCCCTTCAATACGGGTAAAGAATCCGAATCGCTATCAGTTAGAGCTCCAGCTCCAGCCCCGGCACCAGCCCCGGCAACAACTACAGCTTCAGCACCAGCACCAGTACCAGCTCCATTCCCTGTTCCGGTTCCGGTACCAGTACCAGCTGTTCGCTTGCGATCATCCGTGTCGATGAACGGCCCATGATGGGGCTTTCCGTCTCTGCCATCAACGGGAGCATCTTTTGTGGGAACATCGTGTCGCTTGAGGCCAGCCTGAGGGATGGCATCGGTCTTGTCTGGTATCGCGACTGGAGCCGGTAGATCGGCGATATCATGGGACGAGAGCGCATACGTGAGCGAAGGTAGGAGGAGGAGGATCAAAGGCGAGTGCTTGCTTCGAATCTTCATGATGGGCAATGTTGGTTGATATATCGAGAATAGACGAGATGGCAATGGTAGCAGGTCGCAGGTCGCAGAGAGACTTGCTCTCGGTGGTCGCAGCCGCTGGTCGGATGAGGCTTTGGAGAAGGTGAGGATCGACGGGTAGAGTTGAAGCCGCGAACCTTACAAGAGTCAAGGTCGCTTGCAATATAGGATGCCCTTTCACGGCGATGACGGACCGCAGTCGAGGGTCGGTCCCTTGAAGTCAGGGCCGAGTGTACTTGCCTGATGCTGACGCAAAACAGACAAAGAAGAGAAAGAAATAAGAATGGTTCTCCCAAAGAGAGCGTCGAGGGAGTGCAATGCCTGGATAATTACCACACAGACTGGGAGAGACAAGAAGGGAGTTGAAGAATCAACGACTGGAATGAGTTGGATGGGGTTGGATATTGGATGGCTTGGTTTGGATTTAGGGGCAACTCGCTGGTAAGGAAGGTCCGCCCAGCAGGTCGAGGTCATTCCCCCAGGATCAACCGGCAGGTGCGACAGGGAAGGCTGCAAGGGTCAAGAGGCAAGAACTGTGGCGACGTGGCCCCAGCCATGGTAGGCTAAGCCACATTCCGCCTAAGGCCACAGTTCAAGCGTCTATTTTTACCCTGGAAGCTTCAGGGGCCGACGTGGGCTTTCTCATGATCATGAACAGGGGTTTCTCAGCAGCAATTCGAGGTTGCAGCACCAACCACCAACCGAAACCTCGAGATTGGAGTCTACATACAAAAGCAATTTCCTAATATTGCGCAGTCATGAGTTTTTTTTCTCGACTTATCAGCAACTTGTTACCTAAAGCCAATCTAATGACTCTCCCTGCACCAACTTCAGCCAGCTCAACACCCACTCTCAAGCCATGGCACCAATCATGGCATCAGTTCATTCCATCCAAAAAGTCCTGGTGCCCTGTTGAAACCTCCAGCTCACCCCGCCAAGCATCGGAACTCGGCAGAAATCTGGATCCTTACATAAGAGTTGTCACTTGGAACGTCGACGCAGGCGCTCAGTACTCGGCTTCAAGGCTTGAGGCCATCGTCTCTCACATTCTTGGCTTAAACCCAGTTGTCGACATCGTCTTCTTTCAGGAAGTTTCCAAAACAGCTTTGGTGCATCTCTTGCAAGACCCACGGATCCGTGAATCGTGGTACTCGAGCGAGGCGAACACCGCCAGTTGGAAAGGTCACATCTTTGCGACAATGACGCTTCTATCCAAGTCTCGATTTGGCAGCTCTGGTGTATCAGCAACCGAGACGAATTTAGGGCCAGTCTGCAGAGTCAATTTTCCAAGTCGCTTTGATAGAGACGCCCTTTGTTGCGACGTTCTCGTTCCCTCACCATCAGAAGAGTCTCGACTAAGACTCGTCAATGTGCACCTTGACTCCTTAGCAATCGAGCCCTCTAAACGTCCTCAGCAAATATCGATTGTTGCTGATATGCTGAGAGAAGGCGGACGAGGCCTTGTTGCAGGCGATTTCAACCCTGTTCTACCTGAAGACGATGCTCTAGTAGAGGAAAACGGTCTTGTCGATGCTTGGGTGCATATCCAAGGCACCAATCCAGGCTTCACCTGGGGTGTTGATGGCAAGCGAAGATTTCCGCCTGGTCGTTTCGACAAAGTCGCAATGCTTGGGCTACAGCCGCATGAGATCGAGGTTATGCATCCTGGTACTGTACAAGGGGCAGATGAGCACGCGATACCCTGGAGCGATCATTCTGGTCTAAAATGCACTTTTAAACTCGAGTAGGTGCCTCGACTGACATTACCAGCAAACTATACCAGGAATCCCTGGTCTCATTAATTGCCCCGTCATGAGAAGGAGAGGATGGCGTGTATCAAGAGCTCAAAAGCCTCGCCAAAGATCCACGCGTCGTGGCTCTTTATCGCCAACGTATGCTTGGTTAATATTTGACCTGGCAGCAATCATCATGAGCGTATTTAACATGAGTATCACTTGGACTTCGTGGTGGTGTGGCAAGAATTGGTCAGTACAATATTCGAATTGCACAAGGAGGCAGTCCAGAAGAAGGGCGCTCCGCAGAGACAGAAGGCAGGAAAAAATTGCAAAGGAATGAGCAGTATCTTTAATAAGATACTTGAACTCATTATATGGTTGCTACAAACCTCGTTGACTCACTCGTCCATATCTTTTGTCCAGGGTAACTCGTCGGGGTTGTCTTATCTAATCCCCGGTCCCGATGTCGTCACAAGCTGCGGAAGCTCACCCGTTAACTTTACCTCACCTCGATGCTGCAGATCGAACGTCGCATCATTGATATTTCATCAAAGGCTCTTGATTTTAACGCTCTCTCTTTCGTCTTCACAGTCTTACATATTCCGTAATAAAGTATTGGATAAAATACCTTGTCTACCTGGCCATTTAGCCACCTTCACCGTCTTCCCTCCCTGCTGTCTCGCTTAGCAAGCATCACCGCGATCGATTATCCCGTCTCACAACGTCAACTCATTTACAAAGCACAACATGGCTTCTCTCAGCGGAGAGAGGAGCTCGGAAGCTCAACCGGAAAACCACAGCGACGAGGATATTCGCGAGGAGCAGAGTGAACGCGAGTCTTCGGAGGGCCCGGCATGGTACTACGAGGTAGAGCAGGACAATGGTGAGGACGACGACGAAGACGACGATTATGAGGATGAGCCGGATGAAGATGAGGAGGATGATTTCCAAGGTATGTTTTAACCGAGTCTGAATCACTCAATTCTTTCTGAAAGGCTCCTTAGATGCCAACGACGGCATACAGTTCGAAGTCTTGGTAACGAACAACGGCGACGAAGACCAAGAAGAGAACGACGAAGAGGATGACGATGCAAGCGCACAACGCATCATAAACCTCTTGCGGTGTAATTAATGGCCCCTTCCATGCTCAATCACCACAGATGACTAACTTTCACTCCAAGCTGGTGCTAGAACAGGACTATTGAGTAGGGGTCAACTCCTTGCCTTGATGCGCAATCCAGACCTCACGAGCGTTTTGTTTCAGGATGATCCTGAAAGCGATGCCGAGTTTCTGCAATGGCCTCTTAGGAGACGACGGACTCCGAAAGACCCAAATCGCTTCCCCAAGGTGCCCAGCGAGGAGGGCATGAAGCTGATGCGGTCGGGCGTGTTTGGTGCCAATGATTACAATTTCCAGGCCAAGAAGCGCCTTGCAACAAGAATGCTGGAGCGCGAGCTGGCATTAGGAAATCGAGAAGACCGAACACGGAACAGTGCGCTCATCACCCAGGTAGGACGCTTTGGAGGCCAGGACCTTGGTGCAAGTCGACTAATACTCCATCTTAGAGCTTGATACCAAAGACTAGAGCGGAACAAATCATCCACTTCGACGACCCTGTGTACTCTGGACAATTCTCGGATGATGGCAATTTCTTCTTCGCCTGTTCCCAAGACTTCAAAGTCAGGATGTACGACACTTCGAACCCGTACAACTGGAAACACTACAAGACGGTCAGCTACCCTTGGGGGCAGTGGACCCTCACAGATGCTTCGCTGAGCCCCGACAACAAATGGCTTGCCTATACTTCGATTCAGACTATGGTGTCGATAGCTCCCACTGACCCAAACGATACTGGCGACCCCTATACACTTGACCTTGATGACGGGCCACCTAGACATGGGTTCCACGGGCGACGCGGATTTGGCATCTGGTCTGTTCGCTTTTCAGGTGATGGACGAGAGCTGGTTGCAGGTACAAGTGCTGCCTCAATTGTTGTATATGACATCGAGTCAAGGACAGTCCTGCACCATGTTCGTGGTCACCAAGATGATGTGAATGCTGTGTGTTTCGCCGACAAGATGTCGCCACACATTCTCTACTCGGGGTCCGACGATACAACGATCAAGGTCTGGGACCGGCGAAGCATGGGCGATAACCGAGAAGCTGGCGCATTCGTTGGCCACATCGAAGGATTGACTTACATCGACAGTAAAGGCGACGGTCGTTACATTCTCAGCAATGGCAAGGACCAAAGTATGAAGCTGTGGGATCTTCGAATGGCTATGTCTACGGATCGATATACCGAGCTGGACCCGACACGACATACGCAGAATAGCGACTTTGACTATCGAGGAGGCCTCTACGATGAGGAGGACTGGGACGTTCATCCCAACGACAACTCATTGGTGACCTTCCGTGGCCACAAGGTGCTTCGCACACTGATCCGCTGTCATTTCTCACCTCCCTCGGCAACCAACTCAAGATATGTGTATTCGGGCAGCACAGACGGAAAAGTGTACATCTGGAACATGGACGCCAGCTTGGCGGGAACCGTCGACGTCAAGAAGGCCACAATGCAGACGCGGCCAATGGACCGTCGACATCGCCTCTATCATTTCGACGAGCCTGGTGGCTGGGGAACCTGTGTTCGCGATGCTAGCTGGCATCCCAGTGCTCCCGTTCTTGTCGGTAAGTTTAGTCTCGTGTTTATGTTGTTATCGTCTCGACTGACTCTTGAGCAGCATCTGCGTGGAATGGATACAACATGGCGCGAGGAACTTGCACAGTACATTCGTACAACGAGAACATGGATGATGAAGGGGATCCGCCTTTGGGTCGGAGTGTCAACGATGTGCTCAAGGAACAGCCCGAGCTGTACCGCGATTCGACGTATCCGATTTATTGAATAAGATTGCAGAAATGATATTGGATATATTTTGTACATTTGATCGCTTCCACTGGTTGTCACTAGTAAAGTATCTCTCAACTCCCATGTAGACAACCCCCCAGAACGCAAAAGGCGCATGCTTGTCCTCACGGCACTCGGTAGAATTCCAGTGTAGTATGATGTCGCGTGCCCGCCATGATTCCATTTAACTCCGCCCCATTGAACGTACTCGCAACAAGAAAGGTTGTGTGAATGTCCCCGTCTCCGCCACCCGCGGTTTGGGATTATCGCAGAGTCGCCGCCACCGGGATTTCCATCGTCGATGAATTATTTATGCGCTTCCTACAAGGGCGTGGTTAAGGGGAATGTGAACTGCGTCGTGTTAGCATTGAGTCGAAAGTAGTAAAAATGATTTGATGCATACCCAGCTTAACAACGTAGCCGACTGCGCCCATGATGAGGAAACCAACACCAACGGCCTGGCAGAGTCGCAGGAACTCCTTCTGGTCGGCTGTAGATAAAGTCAGTAACAGAACCGGAGCCAAATCGCATGGCTAAACGTACGCTTAGTGCATCGTCGCATGAATTGAACACCGTCCTTGACGAACTCGGAGGGAACCTCGAGAATCTCCTGCACTTGGTCGGACATTGTGGGCGGTTGATTAGAAGCGAAAGGCGGATATTAAAGTTAATGTACGCGAAGAGGAATTCGTCGGGGTTGGAGATGGCCGTCGATGGGTCGCGTGAGTGGAAGGATGGAGAGGAGAGAAAGGAGAGGCAAAGGTTGGAAGATACAGCAAAGGGGGTTCTTTTGGCGATCCAGTTAATGACAGCTGCCCCCCATGCGACGACGTGTTAACAAATAATTTCCAATTGGGGAAGGCCAGATTTCCAGAGCTCTGCGGGCCGGAAGATGTTCCGAGGTATGGTGCTGGCCGTAGCTTCGAAAGCAGGAATCCAGGGGTTCACTCCTGGCAGTGGAGAAGAAGTGGATTATCATTACCTCAGCCTGCTCTTTCCCAGGTTATTTCCCCCAGACGCGAGCCGCTAGACGCCAGCAGACGCCAGCGCTCGCGCCCGCTGTTTGGGTTGCTTTTGCTTGAAGCTCGTCCCTGGAAGGAACCCAGACGTGAAGCTCTTTCTCCTCCCATGCGCAAACCTTCGCCTTTTCCTCCTCTGCCAACATAAACCTCGACGTCGCGAAGTGCTTATTGTGCTTCATCTATCCGATTGTTATCGCAGGCATTTCGACTCGTCATCTTGTTGCTCTTGCGTTTGCGCTTTGGTGATCGTCTCAACGCCATTCGTTACGGTAACAACGGCCGACCACCTGGACGACCAGTACGATTTCGACCGAATCTCTAAAGGGTTCTACGTGTAGTATCCCGCGAGCGACCAGACCGCGATAAACTTCGACCGAAGGAGGCGCTTGTCGAGGGAAAGGAGGAGGAGTGATCGGGCTGACGGCATCCTCTCTGTTCCGCTGCTCCACGCCTGTACCTGAGCTTTGCTCGGATTTTCCCAGGGGCTAGACATCGAGGATTGTAAGCACAGAGCTTCGTCCTCAAGATTGGACCTTCAAGGCAAGGGCCATCTTATCTGGAGGCATCATTCAGACCTCAATCTTGTTTCCGCGGAGTGTACGTATTGCCGCTTCCAGTCCAGTTCATATTTGTCTTTATCTCTGGTGGTCGAGGTCTCTGAGTCTTCAGGACGGTCTGGCGATGGAGTGAACAGCGGCTGATGACCAAGTGTAAAGGCCAGTGGACATCTCCTGTATCTCACAGACTAATTATCACATTTGATCGCGTCCCTTCGTAACCTTCCACACTTATCTTGCACGGCATACATCTGCGCCTTGCGCATCGATCCCGCTAAGATGGCCGAAGAAGATTTTGAGATCGACTTTTATGGCGACGCCGGCAATGATCAGCAGCAGGAGGCACCGCAAGGCGACGGTGACCAGGTTTACCATCAGAATGAGCAACGACAGGATAGCCACGATGACCAGAACATGGACGAGCACCAGCCCCACGAAAGCCATGAGGGCGAGCGCCATGGCTCGAGTCAGCCAGCCTCTGGCTCTCAACAAGGGACGAAGAGGAAGCAGGACGAGGATGACCGGCCAGTCGACCAGGCCGCTACCACGGCCTTGATGATCTCGGAGCTAAACTGGTGGGCTACGGATGATGACATTCGGGGCTGGGCGCGACAGGCCGAGTGTGAAGATGAGATCAAAGACATTACCTTTAGCGAGCACAAGGTCAACGGCAAGAGCAAGGGGTATGGATTCTTGATGGTTGAATGGTTGGATGCAGGCGACTGACTGGGTCTACAGACAAGCTTACATCGAGTTCTACTCACCTCAAGCAACAACGGCAGCCAAGCATTGTATCGAGCAGATCCTGGCTGACAACCAGACCGGGCAGAAGAAGGTCTCCATGACCTACTGGAACCCGAGCATCAACCCCTTCAAGACACTCCCCAAAGATGCTCCCGCCCGGGGTAAGGACCAGAACCGTGCGCCTTCTGGTTCATATAACGATCGCGGAAACAGCATGGGCGGCAACTTTGGCGGTGGCTTCCGAGGAGGACGGGGCGGATACAACCGTGGTGGTATGAACCAGGGGAACTACAACCGCAACTACAACAACAACAACAATAACATGGGCGGCTTTAACCCCAACATGGGGGGTGGATTCAATGGACCCATGGGCGGCGGCGGCGGTGGCAACTTTGGATTCAACAACCGGGGCGGCATGATGGGAGGTGGCATGCGCGGTGGCCCCGGTGGCATGCGAGGAGGTCGAGGAGGCATGATGGGCATGAACCTTATGGGTGGAATGCCTATGGGTATGCCCGGTAATATGGGAATGGGCATGATGGGTCCCAACGGAATGCCTGGTAAGTTGGCCTTGATCCCTGGGCTGTTACATGAAGAGAAGTAGTAGGTCATGACTAACGATTCCCAGGCTTCCAAGGCATGCCCCCTAACTTCAACCCTGGCTTCGGCTTCAACCAGAACCAAGGCGGCGGCGGCGGCGACTGGGGCAACCCCCACGGCGCAAAGAGACCACGACCAGAGTAGTACACGAGCGTTGCGACTCAGCATCATATGACGACACTATAGTCGCCTGCTGCCGCCGGGAATGCTGGGTCTGGGATGCAGCCTGGACTAATGATGTTCAAAGATCAGTGACCTCTTGACTTGGCGAACCAGAGGATCGCTTGGTTGGGAGCCGGAGCCTTGGGGATTGCTGGGCTTGGGATTCAGCCTGGGCCTAGGATGTCTCATGGTTAGCAAGATCAACGTGCTCTTCACGGAACTGCTTTTCAAGGAGCAATGCAGAGGCTTGATGGGCTGGAACCTGGAGTCTTGGAGAATGCTTGGCCTAGGATTCAGCCTGGGCCGATGGTGTTCAATAGTCAGCATGATCAAACTGCTCTTGATGGATGTGCTCTTACAGGAGTATTGGGAAGCCAGAGCCTCGAGGAGATGAAGTTCTGACTGGATGGTCTGGAGGAAAAATGGGAAAGGCAACCGCCCCGATTGTATCATATATTCATGGATGTAAGGTTAGGGCATTGGCGTAAACAGAGCGTTTGTTGACTTACAATATTGTCTTGAATGTGAAAGACGTGGCTTGTATTATTCTATCCGAGTTCGATCACATGCTTTTTAAATGTATAGCCTTGGTCTATGAAGTTGATGATTTGATGCCGAGGACGACCGATACATGGTAAATTGCCAGTCGCTCCGTTTCTAGACCGCGGCTGAGCTGATCTGTGAGTCAGACCAGCGCAGTCAAATTATCTCACAAGGCTGACATTGAAGAGATTCTTGTTCAGCTCAAACACCTTTCTCTTCCGAGGCGCACCTAGAATCATCACCAATCTCACACCACGTCCCGCCATGGACCCAGAACAAAAGATAATGACCGAC
The DNA here is from genome assembly GCA_021730345.1 of Fusarium cicatricum. Taxonomy (NCBI): domain Eukaryota; kingdom Fungi; phylum Ascomycota; class Sordariomycetes; order Hypocreales; family Nectriaceae; genus Fusarium; species Fusarium cicatricum. The sequence continues at coordinate 13,289 of JAJODA010000541.1, forward strand.
AATCTCGAGAAAGTGCAGCTCGATGACAAGACCAATGCGCCTGACTCTAGCGATTCTGACTCTGGCGAAGAGCAAAGAGCGCAGTACGATGATGGAACCAATCTCTCGGACTGCAGCGAAGAGTCGGATAGAGAACCTGTGCTTGAGAAGTGGCACCAAGTGATCGACTCTGTACAAAACATCGCCAAAGAAGCCTTTGCCGCCAGTCCAACCTTTGATACATCATCGCCTTCGACGTTCCAGAATTATTGGCGGGGTATCTATACTCGCCTCCGTGATTCAGTCTCGGCCAACTCAGATGTCCCTCCTTACTTGACGGAACCGGCGACTGAAAAGTTCAAGATCCTCCTGTTCGACGCCGAGCATGCGTTAGGCTGTCCTTGCTGCCACCCTATCGTCACGCCTCAGATACTCCTGGAGAATGAGACGGGTGTTACCAAGGAGGATCTTGTGGATGGGCTCATCGACTTTCTGTATCGTGATGCGTTGCCACGCATACATACAGAGCCGGATCCAGAAGTCGGTGGTGACTCGAAGGATTCCGCGGGCGAAGACAAAGGCTTCAAAAATGGCACAGGAGTTATCGTGGTTACTGCTAACTGGATGAGTGAACCAGGGCTCACCAAGGAGCAGACCTTTGTGTTTGGGTCGCTTGACAATATTCCACAGATTGTCTTTTATTGCTGTCCGCCGGCTGAGTATTTGAAGCGGAGGCAGGCGGTGGATGAGCGAAATGAAAAGCGAGCTGTGAAGACCAAGGGGTAGATATACTCATGTTTCTAAAACACAATCCCTCATATCCTCTCGCACAAGTAGACAAAACTATACACTAGCTACGACCCAAGACCTTATTCCAGCCCCCTTCAATGCTCAGTCTCTGCATGGACCGTGAACTCTGATTCCCAGCACTAAGTGAGACCATGTCTCCAGTCTCGATTTGTCGGAAAACCATGATGCTCCTGTTGGCGGTGGTCAGGAGGACCTTGAAAATGGGACCCGAGCGTCGCTGATGAGTAAGACCCTGTAACATTTGTACTACACGATATAGCTCGTCGTCCCAGCCTCTCAGAGAAGTCTCAAACTGGGAAACGTCGTCAATAACACAGTATACGGTAACTTCGGGCTGTATCTGGCCTATTAATGCCTGGAACAATTGGCATAATGCGTCCAGATCGTGCAGTGCGACGGATTGTAATAAGACATCGTCCAAGGGTATCCCCATGTCGTGATATTGGTTCCGAACATTGACGATGAGCTGCGCTATAAGACTCCTCATCATGCCTGTACAGCCGCTCATGGGATCCGTCGGGTTTGTATGTAAGCCGCAAAAGTGAGTAAGAACCATGAAACAAGTAGGGAGCTTGTTCATGCTCGCAAAAGTTGCAGTGAGCACAGAGAGCGGCGATATCTTGCCCTGGCAGTAATCTCCAAGATGGCCGTTGACGAGTATGAGATCTGATGAACTGGTGGGAATTTGGGCCCAGACTTTGAAGCGATCCATGTTGAGCAGCCAAGCACCTCGGGAGAGACCTTTGTGGCCGATTGCGTTACTGGCTCTCAGGATCAGACCGAGATCAACGGCGAGAAACATGGGGTTAGGTAGTCGGAGCAGAAGATATAGCTCGTTATAGGACATTAAAACAGATATAGTTTCAGAAGCTGCCGGGTTATAGCTTAACTCGCAGTATCCGCAGGGAGCTGTCCTGCTGTAAGTATACGACGCATCAGTAACTCAAAGCGTTGGACTTACAATGGCTTCGTCTAGCCAAACTGGCATGTATGTTTGGCGATAGCGCAGGTCTCATTGGCTGAGCGTACCACATCAACTCTTGTAAAGACTCTTGCATGCCGCTGAAGCCTGTCTGGAACTGCGATTCCCAACCGCCTAAGGACTGTTGGAGGTTTAGATTAATGCTCTCAACAAAAGCAAGGGCAAGTAGCTCTTGTTTCTCGTATCTGGCGACGCTGTTACGCTCCATATCGATCTGGCTGCTCTGGATCAAACTGAGTCCTTCTTGCAACTCGGCGATGGCAGACCGTGTCCTCGACATTTCCTGGCTGACGATTCTGGTTTCTTGCAGAGTCTCAACCATGATTTCGTTAGCTAGGCTATCAACTCGCACAGAGACTCTGCGTGATGCTCTGTTGATGACCTCGAGGGAGTGATCGATGGAAGTGCCTTCGTGTTCTGGGTGTTGTCTAAGCATTCTTGAGGACCCTTGTAGGAGAAACATGTTAGTCCTGATGAGTTTTAACAGTAAGATCCAGACGAACAGATAAGGGCTCCTACAAGATCCTTTATGCTTGCGTAACAGGATCTCGGTCATCTTGGGGACTTCTTCCCTCACAGTGTGGTAGAGATCCTTAACCAGGTTGCGGAGGGACTCATCGTTGGGACGCGTTATCAAGGCGTGGCATGCCTCGCTAAAGGTGATGGGAATATCTTCAAATGTTGCAAGAATGCGCTCGCCATTATCGATACGCTTTTTGAGTAACTAGGACATCGATTAGTTCAAAACGACTTGTGAGCGAGCTCGCAACCAGCTGCGATACCTTGAAGATGCCACTCAAACCGCCTCGCAAGACACTGAGACCATTTGACTCTGGAATCATGTCGGCCAAGGACTGTAGTGTTACCGCAACGGCTCTGTTTCTTTGCAGTGCTCGGCTTCTCTGATTTTCGCCCTTGGCTCTGTATTCTTGACTGGCATCTTCCATTGAAGCCATTACTTGTGCCCATGAACAGTCGCCAGCTGAATCGAGGCCAAGTTGCGAGGCTCTGTTCCTGTTCAAGTTAGAGAATGGAATAGAGAACACATTAGGATGATAGCGGATTGACGAACTCGGGCTCTCTTGTAGTCAGTTGCTGAGATGATTGACCGGAGCCTGGCGGCGATGCTTCTGGTTCGCCTGCAGGTTGCGCAATGCTCAACATGATATCGATTAGTTTCTGCTGGAGTAATCTCGTTTAATCAGATCTTCCTAGTTGCTTTAGATGGGTGTAATAATGTGCCCGTTCTGTGAAGCTGTTCCATCAAGGTCTGCGAGAAGAAGTATCCTTCTATCTCGCCTCTGCTCACCATCATTGCCGCTGTGTCCGAAGCTGGTTGCCTCTTATTAGGCATCATCGCAGGCAGGGCATAGCAATGAGCCAATGAGGCTATGCTTGGCTCTCTTGAGCTGCAATAACTGGTCCGCAGCAGTGTGCTGATGTCTTTGCCGCATACATGCATGCAGGGGGGTGTGTCACGAGGGGAAGCATTCAGCCTCACCTAAAGATTGTCACTATAAGAAAGTAAATTCCTCGAAATCTCTCATCACCCAACCTGTAACGTTGGCGTTTCTAGGTTGAAACCCTCAAGCTGCAGCCTCGACAGCCAAGATGCCAACTCACAAGGTCCCGGAGACTACGCCAGAGGCGGCACTTGCCGAAAGCCGCAATGAAGAGACGGCCTCTATCGATAACGAGGAAAAAGAAACCGGATCTACCAAAGACCAGGGGAAAGAAACGACCTCTACCAAAGACAATGAGGAAGGCGCCGTCCCTACCCATGATCACAAGGTAGGGACTGCTCCCAACGACGAGAACGAGAACAAGAAGGAGAAGGAGAAGGAGAACAAAGCGACCTCTGTCAAAGATGACAATAAAAAAACCACAAGCGATCCTCAGTCTCAGAGCTCAAACTCTACACAATCTGACGACAATGTCTACGTCAACACTCACGCCGAGAAGCAGAAGCTCAAAAAACCAGTTCCCCTAACTCAACCGGCTGACCACTGCGATATCATTCCTCAGGTGCACAAATGTGATTGGGAGAACTTCATCAACCGATTCTCCAAAGAGCAGCCCATCTACGCTGTAGATGTTCTTGTTGCTGGAGACCAGCTGGGCCAGGAGATGACAGAAGAAGCCAGAAAGCGACTCAATTCTGGCTGCTTCTTTCCCACTCTGTACACAGACAGTAGCCAGGTAAACAAGGTATACACAGACACAAGTTGGATTCAGAGGGTCAGGATTCAATCGCCCATACTGTTGCAGGTGTTGAGTCGGGTCACAGGCTCTGCTTGGACAACCGACTCGTATACCTTTCTGCAACCGTTTCAATACTTCGTACATCACCACGAAGCATTAAAGAAGGAACTACAGAGAATGGAGAAAGATGAACAACACACCTCTGATAATAGCTTGGCTGTCGCACACTTGCGTTGCTATATAAACTTCGCAGAAACCGATATCCTACCACGGTACACTCACTTGAAGGAAAGACTACAGCCTAGCTCAACAAGAGTGCGATTCTACGAGCTTTGGTACCTTTTCCGACATGGAGACCTGGTTTACATGCCCGAGAGTACATTGAAACGTTTCATCGTTGAGAATACCCCGTCTAGTTCTGTCTTGCAAATCCACGCATCGAACCAGTCAAAGATGAGGCAGAAGATCTGGCGCATCTGGGGGGTCTATGCAGACCCTGCTGATCCTGCTGCACCCATCGACGCCGAGGTTACCAGTGGACAATTCCAAGTCTATCTATACTACCTTGACTTTGACGGGTCTGCTTACAGTCCTGTTGCAGAGGAATTCGTCATCGAGTATTTCGAGGGCGAGAAGGATATTTGTGATCTAAATTTCTTCCCACTTCGATACGCCAGAGGAGCTGAGAACCTCTTGAAGGAACGCCTCAGAGTAGGGAATCTCTTCGTCAGAGCTCACACAGAATGGCATATGAGATACAGTGGATGGACCTTCACGACAGATCCCATGGGGTGGCCCATCCCCAAGAACGGAGGCACAGAGAGAATGATTCAGAGACAGCCAGAATATATAGAAGGTGAGGTTGTTGTGGACTTTTTGGAGGCGTACAACGATGATCCACTACTCAAGACTTCATTTATGGATGAACAAGGATGGAGTGATACAAGTCCTCTCCCTATCAGAACTATCACCGGTCCAGACTTTCTCACCGTCTGGACAGACTCAGAGCGCTCAAGCGTCGTCTCGGGCTCCCATGACGCGATTGTCATTAATGACGGCATTGATGACTACCGCGGCAGCATTTACATGGAGCGAGACAAATTCATGAAGCCAGACAGAGACTCTACCATAACGCCTCAGGGGGAGGACCTAGCTCTGCTGCCGCGGAGAGTATGCGCATACTCCCTCAAGGACGCAAAGTTTGTCCCTGTTGACGTTCGGTACATGAAACCCCTGAGTTGGCGAGTTGACGGATTCAGCCAACTACAGCTTCAAGAGAGCCACAAGAAAGTCATCCAGAGTTCTGTCAGATCTCATCTGAAGCGGAAGCCAGTCGAAAGGCTCATTGAGGATCAAATTTCTGGCACACTCTTCACCCAAGACTTTATTCGTGGCAAGGGAAGAGGGCTGCTCATCATGCTTCATGGAGAGCCAGGTACAGGCAAGATTGACCAGGCGATATCGTCCCGTCTGCATCTAATATTGCATTACAAGAGACTGAAAGAGCCAGAGATCCGGAACGTGTTCCGCATCAACATGGACCGGCTCCGGCAGTCAGAGAAACAGCAAGCAGAGGTCAGCAACGCCCGCCCGCTCGTGGTGGTTGAAAGCGACCTTCTCCAGTTCGTTGCAGACCATTGCACCAAGCATCCAGGCGGGAAAGGGGCCTGGAATGGTCGACAGATACGCAACGCATTCGTGATCGCTGCGGGAATAGCACGCGATGAGGCCGAGCAACAGTCGACAGACTTTCGGCCTCAGCTGCGATACTCGCACTTCAAGCAGGTCGAGAAGCTATTTGACGAGTATGTTCAGTTTCGTCTGCGGACCTTGGGCAAGGATGATGCGCAGCAAGCGTTGCTGAATGAGGAGCGTGACGACGACTATGATGGGAATGATGAAGAGGAAAAGAAGCATTCTTGGTCTTCTGTGGCGAGTCACAGTCAGACTGGCCAGCCTGTCTAGAACATGATTTCACCTTCTCATGGTCAATTCGGATCGCCGCCTGTTCCACGACAACAGACAAGCATGGGAGTTGGTTTCGGCGTGCCACAGTACGGTCATGAACCTCAACTCCCCAACAACAGCTGGGGCATGCATGTAGGTCCTAGTCACGGATACTCCATGCCCCAAGGGATGACTATGGCACAGTCACAAGGTGTTCCAAGGGCGCCTTATATCGCGATCCAAGGTGATGCTTCAATGAACACACGGTCTCAAGGGCAGGGGATGAGTGGGTTCGGACATCATCAACCTCAAGTTCACAGCACGATGATGACAAGCGGTCAACCTGCGCAGTTGAGTTCGACAACCCAGCCTGCTGGTAATGCTGGACATCACGTACATGCCCCTGGAAGAGTTGGTGAGTTTCCGGGACAAGGTTCGATGGATAACACAGAATGAGAGCGAAGACAAGGGTCAAGACTAGGATTACAATCAAGATCACAATCAGGATAAGGAAGGGGATCATAACAAAGGAGTCTGAGCCGAGCGAGGGCGGGCAGCTTTGCCTATACCTAAGGGGACGGCGAAGCCTCTGCATCAGGGTCTTGTATAGATAAATACGAGGTTATGGAACTGTGGGGATATAGCTTCACACCATCTATCTAGATAATCACACTTGTCTTTGTAACCTTGTCCCAACTTTAGATTGCGCAACTTGTTCAACCTGATTCGGTTTCCAACGCCTCGCAAAACGGCAACGTTTGTTCGCCCTAATACCGGTTTCACAATATCCCAAAGACTTCGGCGTATTAGCGACAACTGATTTAGCGATATAAGTAGTGGACGTAGCTTACCATGATAGGGCTGAATGGGATGGATGAGAAGACTATTGCCATCTCCTCGCTGTCCTAGACTAAAGTCTGCAATCTTTGGCACTATCTTTCTGAGATGTTCTTGCTGGACATCCCCATCTCAGGTACCTTACGTATGAATCTACATCTTGACTAAGCGCAATGACAACGTCAGGTTTCCAAGAGTTTGTTCCTCCTCAGCGATGAGACTCTCGGGCGCTGAGTCTTGGGAGTGCACCAATTGTCCACGAAGGGTCTGCACGAAAAGAGCCTCATGTGACTTGACGATGCTTCTGATATCGACATCATCGAGGTTCTCGACCACGCTGTAATGATGCAGCACATCATCGGTCGGCGTTAGTCCAGCCTTCTTCCGCAGCTTTTGAATGGTGCTGATCATGTTGCGAGCCAAACCCTCCTCGCTCAACTCCGGGTCGATAGTAGCGTCCAGCAGAACAATCATGTCGTTCGCAAATGCAGGTTCCCACTGGGATCCTTCATCCTTGTCTTGGCCTAGAGCTCGAATGATGGTGAGATCATGTTCATTTAGTTCAATCCCCCCGACCGTCATCTTCCCTTTCTCCATATAGTTCCGCAGCTCTGGTTGCGATAGCGACGGCAAAGCATCCCGGACCTTTTTGACATCCTTCTTCAACTTCTTTCCAAGAGTAGGCCAATCCACTTTAGCTTCCAGCTGAATGTTGAACTGCTCCTCGCTACTCGTCGCCACTATCTCCCTCACGTTCGGCTCCTCGGGAATGCAGCGGTCCAAGGATTTAACGTCCGAGATAATATCAGCATCTGCAATAACGACGAGGGAGAGGAGCGGGGTTTTGAGAGTGATGTTGCAATGCTCTCTGGCCACTCGCCCGAGCTGAATGACTTTCTGCATGGAGGCGAACTTTCTCTCGACGTCTGTGTCGATAAGGGACTTCTGACAAGTGGGAAAGGGCAAGAAATGAACGCTCCTGGAATCCTTGAACCGCGTCAAGTCTCCAAGATGAGGCTTCAAGAGCTTGTAAATGTGCTCTGTGATGAAAGGAGTGAATGGTGCCAGGGCACGGATGATGGTGAAAAGAACCTCCAAGAGTGTGTTCAGAGCCGCAGTTGTGTCCTCAACCCCTGAGCCTCCTTTCAGTCTCTTGCGATTGAAGCGAATGTACCAGTTGGTCAGGTTGTCGATGACTTGCAGCAGTCGTGGCACAACAGTGTAGAGCCGGTAACCTTGACATGGTGAGCACAATACGTATCAATCAACGAACTGGGGAAACAAACCGAGCAACTCCTGATCCATGTACTCCAGTAAGCTCTGGCAGTCAGCAAGAATCCACTTGTCCATGATGTTGGTCAGCTTGTCAGCATCAAGGGATGATGTAAACACATTTCCCGTGTTCTTCGTGTACAGAGCCGCCTGTTCACTGAAGAAACGATAGCTGTTCCAAAGGGGAAGGATAACCCGAGACACCACGTCTTTCACATCTGCTTCCTTGAAGCGAATAGGCTCGGCGCGGACAACAGGTGAGTTGATGAGGTAGAGGCGCAATGCATCTGAGCCATAGCGATTAATAACCTCCAGAGGGTCGGGATAGTTCTTGAGCCTCTTGGACATCTTCTTGCCATCTTCGGCTAGAACGATCCCATTCACAATACAGTTCTTGAATGGCGATGTGTTGAATAGATGGTTTCCAAGGACAGTCAGGGTGTAGAACCATCCCCGTGTTTGATCCAGACCCTCGGCAATAAAGTCTGCGGGGAATAGATCTTGTTCGAACTTTTCGGAGTTCTCGAAAGGGTAATGTCTCGATGCATATGGAATACTGCCTGATTCGAACCTTTGGAGAAGTCAGCTATGTCTTGGATATCTCAGATTGCTCATAACTTACTAGCAGCCAAAGATCTCATCAATGCGACGGAGGACGCCTTTGCCTTGTTTTGAAGGGATTGTGATAGAGTCGACCTTATCTCGATGGATATCCGATAGATCACCAGTGAATCCGCTCAGTTCTTTGAGCTCCGAGATGCTGCCAACGCAGACAATTTCCTCAAAATCTTGACTGACCCAGAGCGGAATCGGCGTGCCCCAGTATCGGTTGCGGGAAACATTCCAGTCATGAGCGTTGGCGACCCAGTTCGCAAACCGCTTTTCTTTGGCAAACTGAGGCACCCAGTTGGTCTTTTCGAGGTTATCCAGCATTCCCGGTACGTGGTCGGTGACGCGAATGAACCAGGATGACACAGCCTTTCGAATCAGCTGTGTATCTGATCTCCAGCAGAACTTGTCGACATGCAGAGTCTGGCTCTCAACAACAAGTCTGCCCGTGGACCGGAGATCCTTGAGAATGGCCTTATCAGCGGCCTTGACATGTTGACCAACATAGTCGGGGACTTCTGACGTGAAGCAACCTTTATCGTCAACGGGACAGGGCGGTAAACGCTCCGGGGTAATGAAGCCTGCTGCTACCGCGGCGTCGTAGTCTTCTTGGCCGAAACCAGGCGCTTGATGCTCAAGACCAGTTCCTTGGCCAGCCTCGACGTAATCTGCGCCGATGACTTGGAAGCAATCCGAGTATTTCTCTGAGAAGTACTTGAAGATGGGTTCATACTTCCAGCCGATCATGGATTTCCCAGAAATCTTCTCCAACACCTTATACTTGGCCTTCTTTGGGTTCTTGAAGACAGTGGTCAAGCCCGACTCCAAGAGGACGAAGTGACGTTGAGTTACTTGGTCGATGATTTTGATGTACTCAAAGTCGGGATGGACGGCAATAAACAGGTTGGATGGCAGCGTCCAAGGGGTCGTCGTGTAAATGAGCAGTGAGGTGTTATCTTGGCCCTCGACTCCCACGACTGGAAAAGAGACAACAATGGCGGGATCCTGAGTAGATTTCTCGTTTTGTTTTGCTTCCATCTGACTGCGGGGCGTACAGAGCGCGGTTGAGTATGGCATGATCTGGTATGCTCTGTATACCAGGCCCTTGTCAAAGAGCTGCTTGAATACCCACCAGCAAGACTCCATGAAACCTGGATCCATCGACTGGGCCATAGAGTTAGTCGGAAGCAACCAGATCAAGGCACAAGGAACATCTCGATAGTGTCAAGCTCACCTTGTAGTCGTTGTCAAAGTCGACCCAGCGTCCCAAGCGCTCGATAGTGCTCCTCCATTCGCGAGCGTAGGTCATCACAATAGCCCTGCACTCTTCATTGTACTTCTCAATCCCCATCTGCATCACAGCGTCTCTTCCAGACAGTCCGAGCTTCTTGTCGATTTCGTACTCAATGGGCAAGCCGTGAGTGTCCCAGCCAAAGCGGCGGCTAACATGATAGCCCTTCATGGACCAGTACCTTGGGATGATGTCCTTGATCGTCGAAGCAAGGAGATGGCCATAATGGGGGAGACCTGGCGTGTTGGTTAGCTCTGTCATATCATGATAGGCGCTCTCACTCACCAGTTGCAAAAGGCGGCCCATCGTACAAGTTATAGCGTTTTCCACCTTTGGTCAACTGAAGTTAAGTTTGAAAGGCATCAATATCCTTCCAGAAGGCGAGCACATCCTCCTCTACATTTGGTAAATTGATAGACATGGCGGTCGTCGGGAGGCTTCTACGGCAACCGGGTCAATCACGAATTTTGAATCCTTGAGTGTTGCTGATGGTTGTATAGTTGTGAAGCCGAGCGAGTAAGTGACCGAACCAAAAATGGTTACTGTGTACTGAAACGGGAGCAAGATTCAGCCTTGTAACTCTCTCATCGCGGGGCATAGTTGGGGTCTAATATAGTTGTTTCAACTCTGTTGGTCCTGCACTTGGTCCGTGAGATGACTCAAATACTTGACATGACTCAAATACCGGTACCCTGTGAGTCCTCAAGGCTCCGCTGGCGGCTGGGCAGCTTATGTTAATCCAACTACCTACCCCGCGTAACCCTTACACGCGCAGATCCCTGATATGTTCTATAAGTGTCCCCACCTGGTGTTTCATAGAGTCAGTTACATAAAGGCCTCAGTTTAGGAAAGAATATGAAACTACACTGGCCTAGCATTGAGACAAGTCGCTGAGTAGAGCAATTCCGACTTCACAGCTTGGTCCGTTCGTCGATTCAAAATATTCGTAATACTTTACTTGTTTCGAGTTCTTGTAATAGCTCACTAGACCCACCGGAGCTAGTATCCCTGGACCATCATGGCTTCTATCATGGCTCTGATAGTCTATATCATCGAACGCAATGGTCTCGCTGTCAGGCTGGTTTTCCTTGCTAACGATGGTGAGGAAGATCTGAACGGGGCTCAATCATCCTGTAACTCTTGCCGTTATCGATCGATACGACCAGTGCATTGCGTTACTACCCAAGTAACTCATTCGGTATCCACACAAAAAGTATTCGTTACAAAGAATCAGATATGAAAGGTGTGGTCTCAAGTTCCGCTCGCTCTACGGAGCATCGAGCTGTCGCTGTTTCCACGGGCAGGGAACCGAAGCACGTACACAGGATTAGCGTCGTCACTGGACACCATCAAATTGATCAACTTCATAGAAAAGTAAACGCTCGTTGCCAGAATCCCTGAACTAAAGGCTAAGGACTGTCTGATATGTCTCCCCTTCCTGGTTGTCGTAAGTCGAGGCCGGACCATTCACCATGTGCTGTCTGTATACGGTATTGCCATGACTGCTATGAGTCATCGATAATCTCATGAATCGGCATCTTCGTTTTCAGATTCTTGAAACTCGCCACTGATAAGCCAGCCGGTCCTCAAAGCCTCCAACTGGTCCAACGCTTTGATGGCTTCGACCCTCCCCTGGTCCCACAACGCAAACCCGGCACCTCTCCAAAGCTCCACAGGATGACAGAGTTCGAGGACCTTTATCAGGCCAATCGGCTCTGTAGCTTCGGCGAGCAAAAAGAGCCCTTCGCCAAATAAGTCCATGCGGCGCCCGTCCAGCGCGTTCACCCAGCCGAATGGGGGCAAATCGACGGCATCCCTAACGAAGTGTACCCGTTCATCCCTCTCCAGATATGCTCGGAGAATCCGTGAGTAACGCTGGGAGGTCTTCCTGAGACATGCCAGGGAGCACTGCTGTGCAAAGTAGTTGAACGCGGGCTCGTCACCTGTAAATCCTTGGCTGCGTAGCCCCGACAGCCACGGCACGGCTTGGAGCGCCGCGTCTGTGATGCTCGGGTGTTGCCGCATGTACTCCACCAAGCGGTGGCAGTAGAAGTAAAGCTCGCGGAACTCGTATAATTCGATCCTCTTCATCGGTCGCCCCAGCTCGGGGTTGTGCCGATTTTCATACCACGAAGCTCTCGCGGCGTGCTCGTCCCTGGTAAGGCAGAGTGCCTTGCAAAGCCGCAGAACAAAGTGGTCGACATGGTCGACCTGCTGCAGCTCCCAAGGTAACAAGGAGTCGAAGAGGTCGTGTCCGATCTTCTGCTTGTTCCGGATGTTTGCGGTATAGCTGGGTTCAGAGTATGTTGGTGACCAGGTGTTACTGATTATCTGACGCCGGTAAAAGGCCCGCTGGACCCGTAGCCTTTCCGTACGGGACAGCGGCGCCGCGAACGGCCCCTCGAGGCCGAGTGAGAACTTCTGCATCTTGATGTAGGCGTCGACGAGGAAGTTGATCTGGTGAAGCGTTGCGCAGAGCTTTATCACCTCTGCGTGGGTTGGGACGGTATCGCTGCAGGCCCTGTCTAGCACGTTCTTGTATAAAGCTGTGTTGTCGTAGGCATAGCCCAAACGTGACCATGAATATACCCGTGAATCGTTGCTGGAATCATAGTACTGGAATAAGGTAAGCAACTTGGCTTCTGTCAAGGCGGGGCCGAGCTCATGCTGTAGGACGCAGAAGATGATTTGCTCTTTTCGATTCTCAAAGCACCGATAGATGAAGCGAGAGACGGTGGTAAAGTTGCCCAGGGCTCGCACCGAGTCCATCTTGAAGAGCATGTTGTCGATAATCTCGGGCGCAAGATTGCCCAGATAGTCTTGTTTTTGGTGAGGCATCTGGTGATATTTTGCTGATGTGATTTTGACCCGCGGCGAAATAGCTACCAGAATCTCGAAAGATACTTTCTCGATGAGTCTGGTATCGATCTGCCGCACGTTCTGCTGCCGGTCTTGTTGCTATCTCTCGGTTCAGACGTAGGATGCTCGTAAGGCTGCTTTTTCCAGAAGACGACTGTGACATTCAAGTCTGATGAAGAAAGTTCTCCGGCGGTACATGGCAGAGGTAGGTGAAGAAGAGAGATGAAACTCCTTCACTTGTTTTTGGTTTGTTTGTGCAAGAACGGATTTGTTTGACAGCGTCGAGGTGAAGAACAACGCCACGTGATGGTGTTTGCAGGTAACTGTATATTTGACCGCAGATCTTGATCTTTAAACTGGTTTGCAAAGGGCTCATTCTTATGTCTATCATCAGTTTCCAGATCTTATCATGTGGTATTACAGTGTCAGAAAGCCATCCAAACTGAGCAGAGCAGGTGGCTACTAGTCCAATAGGGTCTTATTCCCAAGTGAACTCTTGTTAGATCCAATACTGAAATCATTAACATTAGCTGGGTCGGAATCATTGCGTCACGGTTCTATGTCTGGCAATCCGTGCCTAGAGAGTAACTTGGAGGTGGTCAAAGATAGCAAGGTGAAATGAATGAATTAGAAAACGCCCTATGTATCATGCTCGATGCTCTCTCAAAGGCAAGGTGCTTCCACAATAAAAAAAATTTAGAAAACGCCCGATTTCAGGCAACTAAAGCCTTCGGAAAACCCCCCAGACATTTACCCAAAGCTTTCACTTCTCGTCCTCAGTGTCATCAGAGTCATCGGAGTCATCGGAGTTTCCGGCGTCCTCAGAGTCCTCCTTGCGCTTGTGACGGAATAGCCACTGCTAAAAAGTTCAAGAGACATTAGTAAAAGTGTAGTTCATGGGCTATCAAGTATACTTACTGGGCGCATGTTCCCAACATTCTACGCTTGCCTGCCATACATAAACGCATGACCTTTGTGTAACCAGAGCTTCGTCCAAATGGGCGCCCCCTTGTCTACAGGCGAGCCACACCCAATCTGCGCAGATTGGGTGTTGCTCGCCCGTAGATCTCGGGCAGGTACGTTGTCAAGAGTGAAGACATCATCACTGTTTGGCAGAGTGCACTGATCGATGGGGTTTTGTTATCCCGCCTACCTAATCTATACTTTTGTTAAAGCACTCTATTATCCCATCCATGCAGTGCCTGAAAAGTGTAATCCTGCGCAAGTTGGTATACCTGCCACTCGTGATTGAGTTGAAGATCTCGGTATTCCCATTGATAGATTCGTCTATAGTTATGATCCTTGCAAGATACCAACGTCTCTAGTAAGGAGAGAAGCATGCGGGTAAAGAAACACATCCGGTCAGGCAGCTTTTACTATAGTTTAAGATAACTCAAAACCTAAGAAATTATAACAAAATTAGCCAAGAGAGTTATAGAAATTATATCAGCCTTATAGTTAGTCTTTTCTTAATTGTGAATATCCTTGAGGTAAGTTATAGCAGAGTATAAGCTAGTATACTAGCTGCGTTTTCCTTCACCCGCATGGGACGAAACTTGACTAACGGTGTTGCGTCTAGATCTAGGTACTCTATCAAGCCCATTTCCGAGTTATTAAGGCGTTGAATTACTCTACTGCAACTTGCAAGATGTTGAAGAAGGATCAATCGGACAAGTTATCATCTTGTTAGGGGCAAGTTCACATCTCGGCATTAGGGAGTCAGTCAATTACCAGATACAACGACCCAAACAAAATTCATCTTCGTTTCAAAGCTATACAATTTATTGCCTCAATATTTCCAATCTTGAGAAGATTTCAGCTGCTTTTCTCGGGTTACAATGGTCAAGTTACTATTGTAAAGCGTTGTCGTTGCTATTCTTGGAGCTTAGTCATGAGCGACCGGCCCATTGCCTCCGTCAACACCACCCCTCCGCCGATCGAACCATCACCAACTCCTCAAACTTGCCCGTTACGATGGAGGCTGTCCTACCACGGCTCCGATCCATTGGATCTGCTCGCCAAGGCAGTCATTTACTGCGTGCCACAGTTTGCGCGTCCTGCTCTGCTCCCCAACCCCGAGGCTTCTCCGTCCTGAACCGGCCGCCGCCGAATTATCCAGGCCATGTCCCGTTGACCAAGCTTGAGCGGGCCAGCTTGGCCATTGGCGCCAGTGTTTGGTCGTTCTTTGACCCTTATCGTCATGGTATAGTTTCTGACTGATAAAACTTCCTAAAATGTAGCGCCAGACTAACATCTGAACAGACCTCATCGCCGCCACTGGCGAGGCTACAGCTACTCCCTACTTTATCTACCGCCTTCGCGACGCCATGCTCGCCGACCCAACCGGCCGCCGCATCCTCCGCGCCCGTCCTCGAATCTCCTCCAAGACCCTTTCCCTCGATGCTCTCCGCGCCCTCCCCGAAAACTCCGTCGGCCGCGCCTACGTTGGCTGGCTTGACCGCGAGGGCGTCTCGCCCGACACACGCTCAGCGGTGCGCTATATCGACGACGAGGAGTGCGCCTACGTGATGCAGCGCTACCGCGAGTGTCACGACTTCTACCACGCCCTTACTGGCCTGCCTATCGTGCGTGAGGGCGAGGTTGCCCTCAAGGCATTCGAGTTTGCGAATACGCTGCTGCCCATGACCGGATTAAGCATCTTTGCGGCGGCAACGATGAAGCGGAGTGAGAGACAGCGATTTGCATCGATTTATCTGCCATGGGCTTTGAAGAATGGAGCGAGGAGCAAGGAGGTCATCAATGTGTTTTGGGAGGAGAGGTTGGAGGATGACGTGAACGAGCTGCGGAAGGAATTGGGGATCGAGCAGCCACCAGATATGAGGAGCATCAGGCAGAGGGAGAAGGCCGAGAAGAAGAGGCTCAAGGAGCTCCGAGAGCAGGGACTCTGATACCCCGTGCCTTTGAAGGGCCTGTATATCATCACAAAGAGGTTTGTACTGTAATGTAAGTTGAGTAGATAGACTTGTAAGATGTAGTGGACTTGGGGAGGAAAAATAGATATCAAGCGTTATTTTGTTAGATCACCTTATTGTACTGGAAACAAGGTGACGAGCTCAAAAAGCATGAAAGCGTACTAAAACATCCGATGTCCATAGACAGGCAATATGATACCTATGCTTCTCTTCACCTGAAATTTTGATAGGCATGAGAGCAGGACCTGCCCACTATCCGCCTCGCCTTTCGAACGCTCCCTCACATGGTATCAACCCCTCCTTCATAGGTCCAAGTCATCGTCATCATCCCACGCCTTGCGCCTGCTCACGACAATCTTCTCCTCCTCCTTGTTGTCCGCCATGGCGTTCAGCAGCTCCTTGAGCTGCGCCTCGGTGACCTTTTGCCGCAGCTGGCCCGTCTGCGCGAGCGTGATGAGCCGGTTCTCAATATCCGTCGCGCGCTCCTCCTTGACCAGGCGGATACGGCCTAGTCGGTCGGCGGCTTCGGGGTGAAGGATCTGGTTGAGAGCGTGTTGGCGAGCTTCATCTTGCTGTCTATATTCCAGCGGTTAGAATGCTAAGCTAAGCGCCAAGATAGAGGGAGCATAGGACTGACTGTCGTTGTTGTTCTTGCTGCCCAGAGGGACCACCACCGCCGCCGCCGCCACCGCCAGCAGCGCCTCCTCCTTGCGACTTGAGCTGCTCTAGACGAGCCTTCCGGATCTAAGAACGAAGTGAATATGGAAGACCAACTGATAGCTCTCGAGAAGTTATACCTGATCCAATTCTGCGTCATCCATGATTTCTTGATGCTCCGACGTCAATGGTTTGTAAGTGGTTGTAACCTAAATCAGCCCAGCAAACGCCGACCGCGGGGTTGCTTGGGCCGTCATTGTGTGGTTCTTTGGAGGGGCATTTGGAGGCGTCACATGACCATTGAACTGACAGAAAGCAGATGCTCGTATAATTTTCTCAGAGGATTATACAACAAATCTTCGATCTAAATGATACAAAAATAATCTTGATAGTAAATATATCTGACACCGTGTACGCCTTTTAGATGCTTATTTACAAGAGCCATCCCCAGCGCCAAAAAGGATTCAACTCGTTAAACTTTACAAATCATCATCAAATGCTGACAACGGCGATAACTGCTGGGTCCTGTCCCTGATGTCGCTCAACGACGCCTCCTGTATCGGAATGAACCTCCTCCTCTTCTCCATGGCCTCTGCCCGCCTCGCTTTTACCATATGCACCATCATCTGGTTTGTCGGCATGTCAATGCCCAGCGTGCTCGCCCGTTTCACAAAATATCCGTTCTGGTAGTTGATATCTGTCTGGAGGCCCTTCTCGATCCGCTTTAGGAGATCGCTCGGGGCCATTGCCTTGCCAGTAATCCTGCGGTAGCAAAACTTCTTGAGGCCCTCCCCTCTGAGGAAGGCCTGGAGCTGGGGGGAGCCCTCGACCTCGGGCAGATTCTGCACCAACATAGCCATCTCTTCCAAGAGCTTGTTCATCATGCTCTGTGCTGACCGATTGTGCAACAAGGCATTGTACTTCAGGTCGAGGAGCACGCAGACAGGCTCCACAGCAGCCGTAAAGATCATTGAGGGGAGTTTGAACCGCAGCCATTGATCGTAACGACTTGTTGTTGCGCGGAGCGAAGGGACCTTTTGTAATGATCGCATAAAGTCGGTTCGGTCCAATGACGCATGGAGATCCTTGGTCGTCTCCAATACCGCATCGGCCTTTGTCAAAATTGTTCGCCCAGCCTTAAGTTCCTTGACCGAGCCGCGATTTCGGTTGAAAACCAAGGCGTGGCTCATATGTCCCAAGAAGAAGGTAGGCTCGGGCAGTGTGCCCTTGAAAATCTCCTCGCGGACCCGCTCAAGGACGCCCATGCCATCGTTGAGTAGACAGATAGATGTGTTTTCATCTATCCGGTCCTTGACGGACGCCACAGCCTTTACAGCCTCAAATCCACGCCCAGTGACCACAAGCTGGTCAATATGTGAGCCATCAGTCTTGTCTGGTTCCTCGGTCAAGGCGACATTCTTCTCGGCGTATGCGGTCTTCCTGGTTCTCTCAGGTTGATATTCCTCGACATTTCGATACCTCGACTTGGGCATGTCTCGGAAGGACAGCATCTCGACAGAGTTATAGACGCTACAGAGAGCATGGGCGATAAACCTTGATCGCTCATCCTCTCCAAGGATATGGATCTTGTGAACCGGCCCCGACTTGGCAGTCTCTGCCGGGAGCACAACCGAGGGGACATAAAAGCGTGACGATGGACTGGTCGACGTCGGTGTGATGGTTCCAGCATTTCTCTCCGAGCCTTGCCATGGGCGAGACGCGGGGAGGCCTGCCAGCTCTGGAGGGACTGCCTCGGGCTTCTTATGGTGTGTAGTCGATGTGGTGGCGGAAGCAAAGTGTCGCGCAGGAGCCGCCCCCCGGCTCATGCGGGTATTATGTTGAAGCCATCGGGTGGATTTACGGACTATTCGTGCGGTGACCCGCGGCTGCTGTAGGCTCGCCACTTTGGCGGTTGTGATCGGGGATCTGGTTGAGGAGGAATTGGGTGGCCAAGAGAGAGCCGGAAGTCCTGAAGACTACAGAGCGCGCGCGCGCATCGAGGCGCTGAGGTGTCGGAAGCCGTGCAGTCTCAAGATAGTAACTACCAAGAGTCCAAGATGATCTGAGATAGGTTCCGTCGAGTTCGTGGTCTGTCGTCGTTACAGGAGGCAGCGGGTTGAGGGAGAGTGGTGATGTCGACGAGTGAGTGATGCGTCCGTCTAAAGGAGATTGTGAAAGGCAAGTCCGTTTTTTCCCTCGAGCTGATCGGAAGGCGTGGGGCCAATCAGAGTGCGCGGGTCAAGGAACTTTTCAGATCTTCTGGACTGGCTTTAGCGGGAGTGCCATTGGTCAATTCTAGGTTCAAATGCCGTTCTAAGTATTTCTGCAGATCCGGCTGACCGGCGATCGCTCTGATATTGGATGCTGAATCATTAAAGAGAGAGAACACTGTTTAATTGGAAATTTGAGAGAAAAAAATTGGAGATAGAAGCTGAGGACTTGTGGAATCCTGTTCAACTAAAGCTTGGATTGTCCCTCACATTTTGGCATGCTAAAGAGTAGTGACCGGGTCAATATTCCGGTACACCAGTAGACACAGTATATTCATCAAACCATTCTCTCACGGTACTGCATAGCTCGAAACCGACTTCAGTATAATTGTCGAACATGTTTATCTCGGTGTTAAGCTCCATCATTGAGACCACGATTGAGCCTCGACATCGGAGCAGACACCGTTATATGCAAACCTCCTTTAAGTGAATATATAGCCACTAATCCCGATTAGTTTTCAGACATCCAGTTTCTGCGCCTGTTTGCGCAGACTTTATGAGACGCAGCGATCATCTCAGTTTTGCGCCTCTCACCCTTCACATTTCCGCCAAATCGCCACGGAAATGACAGACGTCAAAGATATCACGCCAGACCTCGACCGGCTGGACGTCCAGCTGGACGACCTCGAGGATGCCCTGCAGCCTCTGCTCGGCAATCTCGAGGGCATGGCCTCGGAACTGCCCCTGTTGGACAAGGCCAAGCTATTCTCACTGACGGCCTATGCGATCGAGTCGCTTCTATTCTGTGAGTATTCTTGACTCAATCTCGCACTTTTTGAGTGGGATGAACATGAGCTGACTCTGCCGGTAGCGTCATTAAAGCTGGAGGGCGCAGACGCGCAAAACCATGCCGTTTTAACTGAGTTGAAGCGAATCCAGCAGTACTTTGGAAAGATCAAAGCCATAGAGTCGCCTGCAGTGGACGAGCCGCGGAATATGACGGTTAACCAAGAAGCTGCGGCGCGTATCTTAAAGGCCGACTTGGTAAGATGAGCCTTTCAGGAGATCAGGGTGACGAGATGCTAACACGCATGAACAGGCCGACAACAAGACCATCAGCAGTAAACTCGCAGAGAAGATCGCAGAGGAGCGAGCAAAGGCCTTGCTCAAGTCCGTGGAGAACCGAAAGCGGCCAGCTCAGGAGTCGCCTGTTCCACCGTCGGGCCCTGCGGCTGATGGACACGAGGGAAAGGGCAAGAAGAAGCAGAAGAAGAACAAGAAGACCAAGGCCAACAAATGAGGAGGCGTGTGAAGGGACAGTGACTTCTCGAGGACGGTACGATAAATCAGCGACACTCACCCAACGCGTTGCCGGTGGGAGGATATCGGGGACGAGCATGATGGAAAGGGCCTACGGATACCCCGAAAAGCACATGGGAGGGAATGTCAAAAAAGGATGGCGCTCGGAGTTTTCTTTCGCTTTTGGATGTAATAGACTGTCGGCATCATGCTCTTATAAATCAAGTTTACTCTCACTCTATCACCCTTCGGGGACACCTAAGATACCTATATTCTCTCTCACTCTCTCTACCTAACAACCCTAAAAATCTTAAAAAACCGCCTAGTATCTCTTTTTGCCATCCGCAGTCTCGCGTTCGAACCCCGCCAATGTCACCTTTAGATATAATGAACTATCGACATCAAGCTCTTATAAAGTAAGTTTGTTCTCACCGTATTACCCTCCGGGGCACCTAAGATACCTATACTCTCTCTCTTACTCTCTCTACCTAAACAAACCTAAAATCTCTAAAAAACCGCTCAGTATCTCTTTTTGCCATCCGAGTTCGAATCCCACTATAATTGATCCAAGGAAGTAGCCATTTTCAAGACGGATGAGGTGGTGAACAAGCGAATACCTAGATATTGACCAGACCATGATACATGATTGTTTTATCTTCCTGTAAATGTTCGACTCAGGTGCCGAATCTTCAATTTTGTTGATAAACACCATGAAATATTCTACTTGACATGAGATATAGCTTAGCTGTAGTCGTGATCTCCTTTGTTGCCTCTCAAACAGTGATTCAACAAGTCAACTGACCGACCTCTGCAGCGCCGCGGCTGTCAACGGAACGTCCTGGATCCCTCTGGACCCCTGCGCCACAAGCATGCCTCTACCGAGGCCCTACCGGGCAATCTTTCCCCACAGTCCAGTGTAACCCGTGTCCTCCCATTGGCCGACCTGCAACAAGCAAGTCCTCCGAAATCCGACTCCCCGGCATTCTTTCTTCCATCTCCACTCAAACTTTCTCCTCCTCCTCATAACATCTCCATTCTCCCGTGATTACCGCCAGCAATCGCCAATTTCTCTCTCTCGACTCAATCACACACACACACATTCACAATGCCTCGTCAACGATCCGTCGGCCGCGCTCCCTCGCGCCCTACCGCTTCGGCTCCCGCGCCCAAGCCTCAGCAGGCTCGCCCTGCCGCCACCATGGCTGCTCCTCCGGCTGCTGCCCATCCTCCTCCCTCAGCCATGCCTGCTCAGGCTGCCGCTCCCGTCTCCCAGGGTCCCGGTCTCTTCGGCCAGATGGCTAGCACTGCTGCGTGAGTCCCATCCTCGCCTCCAACAACCTCAATCCCTCTGTCTTTGCGACCGGACTTTGGTCCCGATATCTAAAAGCTGAGGTGGAGCATTATATCTCCGAGCCCGCCCTCTCAGAGCCTCTCTTCCGAACACGTGTGGCTAACTATGCTCTCATAGCGGTGTCGCTATCGGTTCCTCTGTCGGCCACGCTATCGGCGGTTTCTTCGGTGGCGGCTCCTCCGAGCCTGCTGCTGCCGCCCCCGTCCAGGCCGCGGCCGCTCCCCAGGAGCAGACCTGGAACAACAACAACTGCGCCGGCGCCGCTCAGAGCTTCACCAAGTGCATGGACGACAACAGCGGCAACATGCAGATTTGCAACTGGTACCTCGAGCAGCTCAAGGCCTGCCAGGCTGCTTCAAGCCAGTAAGGTCCTGGGATTATGTATCTTTGTTTAGAGGGCTTGGGATGAGGAGGAAAAGACATGATATCAAAGGATAGCATCGGGAATCCGGACGGGGTTCTCTTGATAGCGTGCGTGCTTACAGGATATGGTGGGAAATACTACAGTTACAAACTCTCGGCACTACCATTGTACAATACCAACAAAAAAAAAGATCTCAATCCCGCTCTACAGGGAAATTCTATGCGTCCTTCTCTTCCTCCTCTGGCCTCGGCTCAAAATTCAACTGTGCCGTGTTAGCAAATGCATCAAACCTCGTGAACACGGTGTCTTCTACTCACAGAATTGCCGTTGTATAGTTGTTGATCTCGCTGGTCGTTCGGGTTCTGGAACCCCCGAATCCGGGACTGCTCCCGAGATGTTGACGGCGCACCGTCACGGTCCGCAGAGCCACGAGCCGCTCCACGTCCCTCGCCGAAACCGAAGAGTCCAAAGAACCAGGTAAAGATGCTCATAATAAACCCAAGAAACCTCGAAAAGATGGTTTGCGAAGAGTCGTCGTACGCAGAGGTGTACTTCTTGACCGGGATGAGCACCAAAGTCGACGAGGGAGAAAGGCCAAGCTCTCCGATGGCCTTGTTCTCCTCCGTCTCGTCGAGGTTCTTGTTCGGCAGCGGTGTGAGGACCTGCTTGAACGTGTACGGCTGGTTTCCATCCGTCCTGCTCTTATCCACCCAGCTCCGGATCTCCTTGAGGGGTGAGTCTGACTTGAACCGTGACCGTAGTGTAGATCCGTCGAACAACCGCACTTGGAGGGCCGTCATCCCGCCAGGCTTGGTCATGGACGGTAGCTTCGTCTCTGGTGCGTTCACCAAGGAAGATGCGACATCCCCACCTTTGAGAGAGTCTACTCGCTGCTTCTCCCGCTCCTCGGCCCGTAGTCGTCGTTCCGCCTTGTCATCCTCGATGCGCTTGAGAATCCTGGCCCGCTCCTCCAGGTCGTGTTGCCTGCGCTTCTTCACTGCCTCGGCCTGCTTGTGCGCGCGCGCATTGTTGGTATCCAAGCCGGCTTCAGCCTCAACCTTGGCCTTCTCTTTAGCCTTTGTGCGCTCCTCTTTGGCTTTGCGTTCCATCTCTTCCTTCTGTGCCTGTAGTCTAGCAGCCCTCTCGGCCAATATCCGACGAACATTCTCAGATGTGGAAGGCGGCATTGTAGCAGGTGAACTTTGGTTTGGAGCTGTAGCTCTCTCGGGTTCTGCCTGTGCTGTGCTGGTCGATGAGGCAGCCGGTTGCGCCGGAGCAGATGAAGACGAGTGAGATGTGGAGCTAAAAGCATTCTGAACCCTCCGCAAAAAGTCCTCCTTGCTGGTACCGGGCGTAATATACTCTTTCAACTCGCCATTCTTAATTATGACAAGGGTAGGAGTCCGCGGAAGAGGAAAGATCTGTGCTAGATATCCAGCTTCTTCAGAGCCAGCCTCGAGGCGGAGGGCGACAGCATGATCCTTGATCAGGTCGCTCAGCTACACCACAATTAGCGACACCTCTTAGTAATGATGACAGATGTAGGATCCTACCGATTCATCATGTATAAACTCGTTCTCCCATGTTGTGCTCTCTTCAGTCTCATCTAGGATGCACGTGAGCTACCTCTCCTGCTGACACGGATGAATAAAGTGTACCGGTTACAAGGCAAACCACTAGCTTTTGCTGACCGACAGCGGTGGAGATACCATCCTGCAGCGTTCCTTGGTAAAACATGTCGAGTCGTGAATAACGGTAAGCTTAAAATTGATGTAATTCAAGCGTAGGCCGAAGTACGCATTGATGTAAGGTTTCCGAGTATGAGAGGCCAAGGGTGGACGTTCACTTGGTTGGTAAGAGGAAAGGTGTCTTTGTCACTCCCTGGAACGAATTCCAAGCTCTTGTGGCTGAGAACGGTCAAATAAGAAGGTAGAAATACGATTATGAGAAGCTCATAACACGAGTCAGCAAGTAAAAGAGAAGAAATAAAGATCAACCGACAAATGCAGCCCGGTTCGTATATCTTAACAACTTGATGCCTTTCATGCTGGTCCAAGTGAACCACCTCAAACAGCGGGCAGTTATGACGCTCACGGCATCACGTGGGTCCAACGCCGAATCCCGGCCTCCGTTCCAGCTGACTCAGCTATTTTGAGCTCGCCATCCAGTAGAAACTTTGGCACTGGAAGTACAAGATGAAAAGCCATGATGAGTCAAAGCAAATATGCCTTAATAAACGGATACGCAATTTCTCTCGACTGCACAACTTTTTATCGTGAGATCAATCCGGGTAGGTTTCTAAGAACATGTCGATCGACAGTGCTTTTCTACCATGGGTAGAAAGCAAAGGCGTCAAGCTGAAAGGAATTGAGCCCCGGATTCTCCCTGGACGAGGTATCGGTGTTGTCGCAACTCGCGATGTTAGAGTAAGTAACATCACAAAATCTCAACAAAAAAAATATTCTGACATGATTTATCAGGCAAACGACGCCATTCTGAATGTCCCAATGAAAGCCCTACGCACCATTGACACCGTGCCAAAGAACATCTCCGAGCTTCTATCTGGCGTATCAGTCCACGGTATCCTGGCTGCCGAGATTGCGCTTGACAAAAGCGACGACTTTGCTGTCTGGAGAACAGTTCTTCCTACCAGGGATGACCTAGAGGCTAGCATGCCGATGATGTGGCCAAGTGAGCTGCAAGCCCTGCTCCCAAAACGAGCCAAGGACCTCCTGGAGAAACAGACTGCTACCTTTCGACGCGAGTGCGAGACTGTCCTAAAGGCATTCCCAGATCTGACACGGGAAGACTATCTCTACGCTTGGGTGCTCATCAATACCAGAACCTTTTATAACAGCATGCCCAAGATGAAGACGTATGCCCAAGCTGACCGGCTAGTCTGTATGCCTGCTGCCGACTTGTTCAATCACGCAGACCAAGGATGCCAACTTTCCTACTCAGCTTCTGGATACAGCATTGGAGCAGACCGTGTTTATCGCAAAGGTGAGGAAGTGTACGTGTCTTATGGTCCCCATTCGAACGACTTCCTCCTGACCGAGTACGGCTTCATCCTCGACACGAATCGCTGGGATGAAGTCTACCTCGACGATGTCATCCTGCCACGACTGAACAAGACCCAGCGTGCCGATCTGGCTAGTACCGATTTTCTGGGAAGATACACTCTCGATGACCAGACTCTCGGTTGTCACCGCACCCAAGTCGCACTCCGATTGCTCTGTTGCACGCCCCGACAATGGCAGAGGTTCTTTGATGCCGAAGATGACGGGCATGGCTCGCAAGAACAAGTCGATGAATTGCTATTGGAATCGCTAAAGACTTTTCTTGAGATTATCAAGGGAACGCTGTACAAGATAGATGAGATAGAGAGCGGCTTGGCTAGCCAGCGGGAGCTGCTGCGTCGACGGTGGCAGCAGATTGAAACGATGGTGACAAAGACAATAGAATCTCTCTCATGATCTCCCGGGCGCTTCGGCTCTCGTGCAGGCCTCGAACAAAACGGATTTCCTTCCATTTACCATTTTTAACCCATCCAATCCGAAACATCCCCATGCTATGTTTGGTAAAGTTATTCGTTTATGTTTCGGCCCGAGGAACAGTCAGCTCAATATGGTTTAATCTGGAATCAAGAGCGACCCTTTGGGCACTTTCGGTGCGATTCCCCTGTTCATGCTCATCAACCTTTTGCGAATTAAGAATGTGATTCACATTCGCAATACCCACAGACTCGTCTATCAAGCGGAAGACCGAGTAAATTTTCCAGTTTCCGCAGAGCGATTACACGCTCGTCAAGGGAAATTCGATGGCGTACAATAGTCAAGAGTTGAGACGGCGAAGGTTGGGACGGCATATCGAACTTGTCAAGAAAGGTCGTGGGTATGACTGCATTGTAAAGATGGAGGGCCTTGTCGTCGGCTCCAGTAACCAAAGCAAAGACCTATGCAGAGGCAGTCTTAGTATACAGGTTTATTGTACCACAAAGGTAATTGACTGTGTTGAAATGAGTTTACCTCGTAGGAGTCTTTCACCTCTTGCTGGGGCTGGTCGAGAGTGAAGAGCACATCCAACTCTTTTTCCTCGGAACCGGAGTCTTCTGATTCGTCTAGTCGGTGCAGAATCGGATATCTTTGCTGTTGAGCTAGTGTAATAAGAGCCGCCACTATGTAAGGGTCTTGTAATCTGTCTGAAGGTTGCATTTGCTTGAAACGGATATATTGTTTCTGCCACACTGGGTTGTTGAAAGACGGGTGGTATCTCGGGCTCGTTAGGCTGTAGGCTTTATAGCGCTTATCTCTGATGAAATCCAAATTAAGGTGAATCAACTTGGGAGAGTTTTTCGACTGGTTCTTGTAGTAGAATGTACGCGACACGGGTATATCTAAAGCGATCTTCCGGCTCTAGCGGAAGAAGAGTTTGCGCCTTTACTTTTGTCAGCGAGAATAATCGGCTGAGAACAGAAAAATAGCTACCAGCGCTTGGTCATCCAAAGGCCGAAGCCTCTCATCAAGAGTTCTACATCATTTTGCGTTCTTTCTCCTCTCAGGGAGTCGATCGCTGTGAGAGCCCCTTCAAATGGTGAACCCGTTTCGCACAATCTGTCGGAATTAAAAAATACAGAGTCTTTCCATAGATCAGGGTCTGGCAGTCGCCTCGAAATAGGGTCGGATAGAAACCGGCATCGTAAAAAGCGAAGGTGATCAGGTGTCCACTCGATAGGATGGGTGTACAAGCGAGTGTGGCTATGCCTGCGGATGATAGCGTTAAGCGATAGTGCTTCCAAATGTTGAGTCTCGTTGAGAGTAATACGTCCTCTCTTCTCGGGAGAGTCAAGCCCAGAGCATGGCAAGGAACCTGATTCGAGGTGCTCTACCGGCGATGTGCTACCGCTGGATGTAGGTCGGGCTCGTCTCTTTCCCTGGAGCGACATCCGAAGCTGGTGGCCAAAGTCGATATCAAAGATGGCCATTGTAACGATTGGTTGTAGGAATGCTTTTCAAGTGACTGACAAAAAAGGGCGTGGGAGTGAAGATGTTGGGGATGTGTTTGATTAAGGAGGGAAAATGCCAAGAGTACCTACCTTGAGGTATAAGGCACCACAGGCATGACACTTCCTGTCTAAACCTGGGCTCACCTTTTTCTTGGAAGCTGCGTTCAAAGAGCATGTCATTCTACCATAAAACCACAACCTAAGTAAAATTAATGATTAAGAAAGGTCCGATATTGAACCAAGAAGAGCTAGTATTGTTCATCCTGATATTTGGACCACATCATACTTGGTCATTCGCGACAGCTCGTTCAAAAGACAGCAAGAATACCAAACCATGTCTTTGCAATCCTCACTAACAGACCTTTATCTACGTCCCCCAGACACGTCCAGCATGGTACCTTGCATCCCAGCAAATGGACTGTCTCCTCCTCCTCCCTCCATAGCCACCATCATCTTCCTCATTGCCGATCCATCAGCTCCACCAAGCGATTTGAGGGTGATGGCATCGGCAAGCATGCGCAGTTGCATAGGAAACTGAGAGTCCCCGTACTTGTCAATGATATCGTGCTTTTCCACCGTGGTTCGCAAGTCCCACCATTGATCAGGGTCCATCCCTAGCTTCTCGCAGTCATCTTGCTTCTCGGCGGTCCACCATGGCGGGAGCATCCCGGGGCGAGATGCAGCTTTTCGCAGGAACGTTTGAAGCCGGCCAGGCCATCCGCGGCACCGGCGTAGATGCTGTCGTCGTCCACCTCGCCGTCGAGCTTGTAGCTGTCCTCGACGCGAAGACGGTAGGCGTCAATGAGCACCCGATAGACGTCAACTTCCGGACGGTCATGCAAATATGTCCCCTTGTCTAGGCGAGTAAAGGGCTTGGCAATGGGTTTGTCTAGCCCCTTCGACGGCGAGCGGCCACCGCTTGACCTAGCTGCAGATGAAGATGCACCAGATGAAGATGCCCCGGACGCCGCCCCCGCAGCCGCTTGCTTGCCGCAGATCTTCTTGTGGGCTTTCCAATCGCCCTTCTGACAGTCTCGCGAGCAGTATTGAGTGGTTGAGCACTTGGCGCAGCGCTTCAGCTGCACCGTAGGCTCTGACTTCTTACAGGTGTTGCATGAGGCTGCCATTTTGTCAAGGGTAAGAGATAGTAGTACTAGTGTGCAGTGTCTGTCTTCAGGGATGAAACAGAGAGATAGCGTAAGATCAACGTGAAAGAAAGAAGTCAAAGGGAGGAAGAAGACGGGGAATGGGTGGTTTATAAAGGAATAGAGTTTGCCAAAAGCAAGCAACTAGGGTCGTCCCCCACCTAACCGTGACCCCACCTAACTATAGCCTT
>JAJODA010000542.1:0-22113 GCA_021730345.1 Fusarium cicatricum
TGCTTATCACACACGTTATATTATCTACTTTATTTTATATTCTTTTTATATTTTTTAACTCCTTAATATTATAATCTTTAGTCCTCTTAAGTAGTAATATTATTACCTTATTATATCGATCTTAGGTATTAAAGAATATACCCTAATTAGTAAATATACCTTCTTATATTATTACTATAAGGTAAGAAAGCTAGGGATATTAAAAAATAATATTATTACTAGCTAGAAATTATTAAGATTATAGCTAGTATTAATAGCGAAGGCCTTAATAAACTTAATAATAACTATATAAGAAGAATACTTAAAAACCTTACTAAAACTAGCCTAATTACTATTTAAGAGTCTAATTAAGACCCTAAAGTTATTATAGTAGCTTTAGCTTATACTAAATAAGGTCCCTTCGGCTTCTAAGCTTAATAATATAATCTACCTTATCCTATAGTAGGTTAGTAAGAATATTAACCGCTAGAATATAATATTAGCTAGTTAGGAAAAAGAGCTATAGTTATTTAGGCACGAGAGAGAGGAAATAAAGCCTAAGAGAAAGAAAAAGCTACTTTTTAACCCTAATATATACTTTATAAAGGTAGTAGATATTAATAAGGCTTATAAGGAGATACTTAAACTATTAAAGCTAAAAGAGATATTAAATAAGGTTAAGAAATAGAAAAAAGTAGATCTCTATTATTAATAGTAATTAAAGATTATAGAAATACTAGATTTAGTATTCTTATAATATTATTATATTATTTAAATTAAGTTAGTTTATAAAGGTTGAAATTGGCGATATTATGAAAAAGCGCGCGGCTTCGGGGGGTGCGTGGCTTCTAGGGTGGGGGGCTTATTTCCCGTTTCCAAACAATTAAGAGCAGACCCTCATTCTTGCAAGGACATTGTCTTGTTGCTCCAATGCTCCCTGCCTGACTAGAACCGAAGGATAAGGCAGCCCGATAGGGAGCAGTGACCAGCAGGACTCCAATACAAAATCACAAGATAATTCTCTTTCATCACTCTGTTTGATCTAAACCCCCAAGTGAAGTCATTCTTAATTCCCGTCATTTGACCCAGCTAACCAACTACTACCACTGACGCTCCCTGGGTCTTGACCATTCCTTGTATCAGATACCGGATACACAATGCAAATTGACGGTGAAACTACCATGATTGGTCAGGTATGTGAATAGATCTTGTGTCCCAAATGAGTGCACGTGAAGGCAGTGCGTCGCTCTGGGCGCTGGACTTTTTGAGGACGCTGACGACACAGCCAAAATCCAGAAACGTGATGCGACGGGTGTGCCATCTGTAGCACTCAAATGAACATGCTGCACAATATAAATATTTGCGCATGCATTTACGAGGACGTTTCAGTCGTAATCAGCGCAGTCATCCTACGTCACAGTCCCAAGCGGTAAGAGCTCATCATCCTAGCCCGCGAGACCTCCACTGCAAGAATAGCTCTACAAGCAAACAATATGCACTTGTATGGATTGCATGCATGATCAGCGACATCGTAGAAAACGAGGTTTCTATTGAACAGTGCTACGTATAGAATTGTCGAAGTGTAGCAACGAATAACGGTATAGTTTGGACCTACCGATTGCTTAGAAAAGAGTAAAGTACGATAGTCTTTCCAAGTTCACCTCGTTAATGTATCTATGTCATTTGATGTACAGTTCATCTATTGCATGGGCAAGATCTACTAGGCATGACTCTTTTCCCTTCACAAGCCATCTGGATGCCAATTTATGGTGGATATAGCCACAAAAATCGCTCTTTCGGTTTCTTATCAACGGCCAAAAAGAACATGCTGGATCATCTCCCCAGACATGTATTTTATGGTCAGATTATGAGCGTATATCAACGTCACGCTGTAGCTTCCCTTTGCGCGCTCTCTTCGAGGTTATTCTTTTCACGTAGCCTGTCCCAAAACAGTAACTTACCGTCTTTGGAAGCACCACCACACTCGGTGAGATACGCCCATTCTTTTTAATTATGGCAAAAACCAGCGCGAGCTAACAATCTTTTCGGGGCGTAACGAGCTCCTGGTGGCATTTCCCCGCGATCAACACCCCGGATCTGCACGCCACAGCCAGTTCGCATTAGACTGGGAGCCTTTTCAGCAAAGTTTCGCCGAACGCTTACTCCTTCAGTTTACCCTTCTCGGGATTTATTGCCATTTCTATAAATGGATATTGTCCTGTGAAGCCCAATGAGATGTGGAGCTGGAGACTGGACCTTTTGTACACTACGTTTTATAAATGCCAGGCTCCCAGGCAATAGGGAGCTTGCTAAGCTATCTCTTCTTGATTTCCAGAACTTATTTGCCGAATTTCAGCTATAATGGCTCAAGTTACAACTATCCAACAAACTCAACACAGCTTTGAGGATGGCTACCTCGTCAACGATGGTATCCTGGAGCATGAGATGACCGCCACATTGAAGCCTTCCTACCCGTCCGAACCATTCGAAGATCTACAATCACGCTATGAAAAAGACGGTTATCTCTTTATGAAAGGCCTTCTTCCTCGTTCGGATGTCCTTGACTGCCGCCAAGCCTACTTTGAGTTTCTCAGCCCAACCGGCGTTCTAAAGCCAAGCTCAAAGCCCGTTGATGGCATATACGACCCAAAGAACAAGGGCGCAGACTTTCCCAGCGTTGGAGCCGGCCCTTGCTTAGAGAGTCAGACTGGTCCGGGATCATTTGCGAGTCTTGCGGAAAAGGCACACACAGAGTCCTTTTACACCGACTTTGCCAACCATTCCGCCCTACGGGACTTTGTGGCAAAGCTTAAGGACTGGGGGAATGATACGCTGCTATTAAACCGATCCCTACTGAGAAACAACACCCCTCACAACAAGGCTATCGGGGTGCACTACGACCAGACATTTCTCCGATATGGCGAGCCCACCTCGGTGACGGCCTGGGTACCAATAGGCGATATAGGTCTGCAAGGCGGCGGGCTTATCTACTTCGAAGGCAGTGAGTGCCATTCTCGATAGACTATGTGTGTAGCGCTAAGTCGTGATAGGTGATGCCCTGGGACAAGAGATTGAGGACGAATTCAGCAAGAAAGCCATTGAATGCGGCATGTCAGAGGAGGAGCGCAAAAATGCCTTTAATGCCAACATGATGGCGACGGGCTGGCTTGGACTTGGACCGATCCGTTTCAGCAAAGACAATGGCGGCGGCAAATGGCTTCTCACTGCGTACGAAGCTGGCGATGTGGTCTTTCACAAGCCGCATATGGTATGTATCCCCATGTTCAAAGCCAGTCCTGGATTGCTCATCACATCAAGATCCATGCATCGACCATCAACAGAGACCCCGAGAATCGAATCAGACTGGGCACTGATCTCAGGTTTGTCGACTCTTCAAAACCTCATGACAGGGTACGTTGAACGGGATGACACTTTACGCCTTCTGACTGACTGTTGGTTTAGCGATGGACGTCTCCTTTCAAACATGATGATGGCCTGTAACAAATACAGACAGGGGGCTTTGTTCTCATTTTAAAAAGTTGCTGTAAGATCAAAATTGTAAGATGGAATTGAAAGGTAAGCTCAGGCAGTGAGGTTGATGCATATTATTTCCAACTCGAACAGACGGGAAGTCTTAGCCTTAGCAACCAGACTAATTAGTTAACCACGAGGTTGAGTAGATTGAGTCCCCTAACTATATGTTCATCGTGTGGATCCGAGGTTGGACTTCGCCCCTTGTAAGTATCGTAAGTGACAGCCAGCGTTCCAGTCTTATTCTCCTTGACGGTCTTTGATGTATCTCAGCCTCTGAAACCAGTTTCTGGAGCGAGGGAGTGACGGGAGTAGTAACAATATTCTTGATCCAGTCTTTCAAGGATTGGCAACTGTAGGCTTTTGTTGATTAGTTGGCGTTTAGAATTCGTCGTCCAAGTACGTTCAAATTAAATGCCTTCACCTATCGACTGAGTAATATCGTTTAAAAGTTGACAGAAGCCTTCACATAAGCAATCTAGAATCCAAAAAAGAGAGCCTCCATGCTATCGTCAACGACCTCATAGCTCAAGGCGTATTGGTGCCTCCAAAGGCGGCACCGTGACAACCTCGGTCTCTCGCATACTCCCTCCCCTATAGCTATACGTAAACGTCCAGCCGCTTCCAGCAGCTCCATGCTCTCCTTGCTTATCCACAACAACTATCCCGCTAGAGATGTCGGGGTATTTACGCAGCATTCTTGAAACCACATCTTGTGCAGCCTCGGTCGGAGACATGCCTCGTCTCAGATTCTCAACAGCCTGGTAGCACGGTAAGAATCTCATCATGATGTCTCCATCCCCGGTAGCACCGCAGCCTCCGACCTCGCCATCCACGTAGGAGCCACTTCCCACGATGGGTCCATCACCGACGCGGCCGGGGATCTTGTGGGAGGCTCCGTTAGTTGTGGTGCCTGCTGCCATGGAGCCGTCGGAATGCAGCGCTATGAGAGACAAAGTGTCGTGTGAGGCTTGAGTAGCGTGTTGATCATCCATACCACCAGCATATGGTTTATATGGACCGCAAAAGGCCGATGCGTTGGGACTGACGTTGAGTCTGTAGTTTGGTTGGCAGCGATTGGCCTTCCATACGTGGCATTTCTCAGCAGACTCTACCGTGGTCAGGTTCTCTTCCTTAAAGCCATTCTGAAGAGCAAATTCAGTTGCCTGGTCGCCAGCAAGCATCGAGTGCGTGGTATGCTCAAGAACGTGTCGGGCAACAGAGATGGCGTCGCGTACACGACGAAGCGCAGCCACAGCACCAGACTTGAGTGTAGTACCGTCCATTATCATAGCGTCAAGAGTCGTCTCGCAGTCCTCGTCTGGTGATCCCCCATACCCTACACTCCCGTCGCATTGATTACGCTCGCAGGTCAAGCATCCAATCTCGACGGCGTCAAGCGGAGACGCGTTGCGGGAATCAAGGGCGAGAAAAGCTGCATCAGTCGCTGCGGTAAAGTCTCCGCCCCAGGTGTTGATGATCATAGGTAAGCCTGGCGATGCGGCTGCGATGGCAACGGGGAGAAGAGAGAGAATGGTTGCTAGGTGAGAAAGGGAAGGCATGTTGAGAGTCTTGGCTGCATAGAACGATCAGACTGTCATCTCAGGTAGAGCTTGGAAGATGCTGCTTAATGCCCACGACGCTGTTCGCAGTGTGATGCTATCCACAGGTTCTTTGCTTGTCATGCAAGGACAGGGATGCTGGAGTAACGTGTCACCAGGTCGTGTGAGACCAACAACAAGAGGAGAGGCTGGTATTTAAACCCCTCATCACTGATTCACCAGACCCAACCTATTTCCTCTTCTTCTTCACCACTTTCACAGCCAAGGTTGAGCTCAAGAAAACTAGTCGCTTTGAACGACGAATTTCATTAGATCCATCACGTAGCTAAACAATTGATATCGCACTGCGCATTACATGCTATAAAATGCCCGCAGCTGCACTTGATCCGCTCGCCTCGGACGCCATCAGAAGCTGTCTAACCGCGGCTATTGATGTCTATGTCGCTGTACGCACAGTCCATGATGGCGACGACTCACCTTCACAGCCTGAGATCAAGGTCGCAGACTTTGCTGGGTTGTCCAATACCCTGTCGGCGTCAACCCAAAGAGTCAAAGACCTTGGTCACGAGGACGGGCAATCCACCTACCTGATCAAGTTTGCTTGCATCAAGATAGGAGAGGATGTTGGGGTTCACATCAGTCGCGTCTTGGCATCGCCAGCTGTCGGTGGTGACTTGATCGATATCCCTGCATTTTGTACATCTTGGCCGCGCCATGATCTCGCCGTCCTCGGATCACGCCTACGCCAAGTCGCCCATGACTGGCAGGATATGAGACCAAAGGCTGAGTGAGTATAGCCACTTTGTAATACTTGCAACTCTCATTCTAATATATCAAGGTCGAATGCACTCGATGGAGGAATGCAACACCTGCTCCTTGTCGATTTGACCCCAATCGACAACACCATTGCCGACAATGACCCTAACTCGGCTGGACATTTTCACGTTCAACCAGTAGAGGCGTCTACAAGCTCCAATATCCATGTCGCCCGTTCTACCGAATTTGATGACTCTCTTGACAAAAGAGTCGCCAAAATCAGTATAAAACCATCTCCAAGACTGGCCTCTACCGGGCTGATCAACGACTTCATCCTGGAGAGCCTCTCATACAAGAGCATGCACGATCGCGAGAACGAAGTCACCCAAGCCCACGCTCAGACTCTTGAATGGATCTTTGATGATTCCACCATCACTCAGCCCCTGCGAAACACCTTCCGGGACTCTTTCTCAACCTGGCTCAAGACGACGCGACTGGGTCCCATCTACTGGATCACCGGCAAACCAGGCTCGGGCAAGTCTACTCTGATGAGATTTCTTTCCCAGAACCCCAGACTCATCGAGTGTCTGCGCGAATGGTCAGAGAACAAACCTGTCTGCACAGCTGGCTTCTTTTTCTGGACGAGCGGTTCCAGACAGCAGAGGTCACAGACGGGACTACTTCGTTACCTTCTTCATCAGCTCCTGTCGTCGCACCCAGAGCTCATCTGTGTGACGTTTCCTGATCTTTGGGAGAAGCTGCGGCACATGAGCACTAAAGAGAGGATCAGCCTGGAGATGGAGTGGACTGTCTCGGAACTTAAGGCTGCTTTCTGTGCTTTTCTCGATGCGGCGCTACTT
The DNA here is from genome assembly GCA_021730345.1 of Fusarium cicatricum. NCBI lineage: Eukaryota > Fungi > Ascomycota > Sordariomycetes > Hypocreales > Nectriaceae > Fusarium > Fusarium cicatricum. Next base: position 6,689 of record JAJODA010000542.1, read on the forward strand.
CGCATGCATGTTTGCCTGTTTATTGACGGGCTTGACGAGTTTGAGGGTGATTATCTTGAAATCATTGACTTTTTCAAAGGCCTTACACTCCACAACAATGGTCATGCACTAAAAATGTGTCTTTCGTCTCGCCCCTGGTCTGTTTTTGAACAGGCATTCGAAAGGTCCGTTCCCAGCACCAGGCTGCAGGATCTTAGCTTTGAGGACATGTATCGATATGTCAAAGATGCTCTACGAACAAACGCCCACCTTCGAAAGTTGATGAAAAAGAGCCCAGATTCGGGTAGTGCCTTGATCCTTGCAACCGTCGAGCGAGCAGACGGGGTCTTTCTCTGGGTCACACTAGCAGTTGAGCGAATGCTTTCAGCTTCCCGAACTCACGGTCAACTTGAAGACCTGGAAGCAATTCTGCAGAGTCTTCCGCCAGAGCTGGACACCCTGTTCGAAAAGTTACTCTTTGAGAATCAGACGTGTTCCGAGATTACGCAGACTGCGACCTTGTTCCAACTGGTAGACGCAAGAGAAAAGGTGGCTGATTTCATCAAAGACGATTCTTCTACTTCTCTCACAGTTTGGGAGCTTGCCTTTGCTCTCGATCCAGAAGATGATACGCTTTCACTGGAGCCTGAGGTTTGCGAGGCCACTGATGAAGAAATTCTGACACGGTGCGCAAAGACGGCCATGTTCATCAAAGAGCGGTTCTCGGGGCTCTTGAATGTCCATCAGAGACAGCGTGCGAGAAACCCACGAGTGCACATGTCATCTGGCGGGGACTACCATGCAGACGCTATAAGAGAGGCGGCGAACTGGAAAGTCATCTATATCCACCGAACGGTCCGAGACTGGTTGATGGAAGCGAACGGAGCTGGAGAACGACTGAGGGCCTTTCAAGCCAAGCACTTTGATCCTCATCTTCGACTTCTGAGATTATATGTATTGCGCCTCAAGTTTCCTCTAGAGGAGATTGAGCATCATCGCCGACTCGATGAGTGGTATCCCGACATTGCACTCGCCATGTCCCATGCACGATACATTGTCCACGATCCCGAGCATCTCCAGTACCGGTACCTTAAAGAGATGGATAAGACCATCTCTTGGCTCTGGTTGAAGAAACCTTCGGATCCGTATGATCACTGGGCGCGGAGCACGTTTGGCTCTTACGAGGTCCGAATGAAGGCGCCCCCTATTCTTTGTCCTTTTCTGTGCCTTGCCACCAAGTTTGGTCTTACTGATTTTGTCTGCCAGGAGGTTAAGAACTTGAATATATCTGACCAGAGACTCTCATCGGATGAGCATGAAGACGAGGACGGCTCCACTCCGTTACTGTCCTATGCTATCGAATTCCTCTGCTCCCGGAACAAAACCATCTTTCCACTTTCATCCCCTGAACTCGTCCGCTATCTTCTAGCACATTCCTCCCACGTCAATCCAGGCCCCAACCATTCTTATAAGAATTTTATCACTCACGCTCCCACCACGTCTTGGCTAACTCTTCTTCGTCACTTACGTGATTCCAAGCGACGCGGATGGATCGAGCACTATGACATTAATCCAGATGGAACCACTCGGTGGGCGGAGATAGTGAGGTTGTTCATCGAGACAGGGCATGCGGATATCAACGCTGTGGTCAAAAAGGATGCTTGGGATCCAGAAATTACGGCTTTGGATGTGATGAAGCTGTTGGAGGAAACCTATGGAGCAGCAGAGGTGCAAAAGCTCAGGGTCCTAATCGAGGAGAAGCAGAAACATGGCTTACAGAGCACATGAAGCCGTTGTTAGGCAACGCGTCCGCCCTTCTTGTTCAAACCTTTCACTGTAGGGTTTCTAGATTACGACTATGGTATCACAAACATACCAACAGCTTCCAGGATCCAGGAGTATAGAGAACCCCAGCTTTTGTTACTCTATAGATTCGTGCACCATGAATATCGGTTTTCTGATTCATAGGACAATTTCATAGAAATCTTTATTCCACTTTAGGTGGCTTTATCAACCGTTAGAGTATAGTAGTCTAAGGGTGCCTAGGTGGGTATGCTCGCTCTTCAGTAACAAGCTGTGCTCAGTAACCCTCCTTTCGGTTCACCTTATTGATCAAATCTTCGTTTCCCTCACTCAACCGCTCGAGATTCAACCTAAAGATATCCAAGAGCCGAGAAAAGTAGGCGGAAGAAGCAGCACTGATATGCGGAGTAATTGTCACATTCTTTGCACTCCACAGCGGGTGGCCGTCAGGCAAAGGCTCCGGATCAGTCACGTCAAGCGCAGCGCCCTGGATTAACCCCGAGTTGAGGGCCTCGATCAGGTCATTCGTGTTGACAATAGGTCCCCGCGCGATGTTTGTCACAAACGTCCTTTTCTTGCTGAGCACTTCAAACTCGGGCTTGGCGATGAGGTTCTGCGTCTTGTCCGTCAGGGGAGTGGCGATGAGGAGGATGTCGAGGCCCGAGCCGAGAAAGTTATGGATATCCTCCTTGGTGCCTCCCGAGAACCATTTACTGGGGAAGACGCCCTCTGGGTCGCCGAGGCCGGCGGGTGAGTAGGAATCGTCTCTGCGAGACTCGGGGGTTGGACGGGGGTGCAGGGTGTAGGCGTGGACGTCCAAGCCAATTGCTTTGGCGACACGGGCGGTTTGACGGCCGATGCTGCCATAGCCCAGAATGCCACTATTCCAGTTAGTCTGATAGGGCTGGGATGAGGGTTAAGCTTGGGCCTTACATTCGCTTGCCAACAGTGTCTTTGGCGTCCTCGGGGTCGACGAGCAGCCTGTGCCACTTGCCCTGCTCTTGCAGCTTCCAGTAGTCCTTGACTTTGAATGACTCATTAGATTTGATCTCCTATCAGCTTCTCAGTGGCACTTACAACGATGTTGAAAGGTCAAGAATGTAGTGATTATCCACTCAGCGATCTGAGGTCTATCTCCGAATTAGATTCGTACCAAGATTATCAACTCAGGCTCAACTCACCCATGGACTCCATTCGCCGTGGAAAAGGGAATATCAGTCTCTGCAAAGAGGGGGTTTTTGACGATATGGTTGGCGCCCGCACTGGATAGCTGGACATATTGTAGATGAGGCGCCTGCTCCCTCGTTGGCAAGATTGTAGCAGTGAGAAAGACAGTCGTATCCTTCCATTCGTCTTCAGAAAAGTCATCGCCAATGGGAGCACCCCATGGTTGTACGCGGGTAACGATCTTGAGGTCGGGAAACTGTTTCCGGATGGCGTCAATCTGCTCCTGAGGCGGGGGTACAGTGGTGAAGATGACGGCCTTGTGACCCTTGAGGGTTTTGTTGGTGCGAGTTATGATGAGCGTCACGATCAATCTTGTGAGAGGGTTTAGTCAAAGGTCAATTAGTCTTCTAGGGATATCTGTGAATAAAACAAGTTCTAGTAGTGGGAGCCGAATACAGGCTCATGGCGATGACAAATCTGTTGTCGTGATCGATGCTGCGATTGTCGTCAAGGTGGGGCATTCTGACGCCTTTTGTAAAATGTTAGAGATGAGTGGAGAGATCAAAGGGAAGTTTTCTTTGGAGATGGATGGCGCAGATGTTGCCATAATAGTTCAAAGCGGGTTATCAAGACGTCAAGACGTTCAAAGGCCTGCGTGCGTTTTGTGTAAGCCGAGGTTGCTATTCGATGTATGGAAGCCTCAAAGTCGCCTACCCTGCATACAGTAAGTAGATAACCTTGATCCGATAAGTACATGGTACTACCTTACTAGCTGAGCGCAAAGGTGTATGTATTCCATCTTAAAATCTTCTTGGATACGCTTATCTAATCCTTCACGTAACTTTGGGGCGTAGGTTCGATCATGTTGAAACATAGATATCATGAAAGCAAATTGTGCACTGGTGGGTAATTCATCGAGCAAAATGGGAACGAGTTGCTCACCCCATCGCCACTTGTTGCCATAGGTTCGACCCTAAAACAACTAGTTAGTTGAAATAGGACATCCTGAGTAGATAAGCCTGCCTCACTGCGCCCTCTCTCTCCGTCCAGCTTCAACGACACATGCGGGTTCTACAGTGATGGGAGAATGAAAGCGGTCGGGTGGCTGTGCCCTGTAAAGAGCCCACGCTAAAGCCTAGCCTGGGCCTCGACCACAGTGTCTCATCTCTGAGCGACCTCTGAAAACGAACCGTTGGCTGCTAAACGCTGAGCTTGGCGGTGGCTGAGCCATCAGCTCCCATTTCCACAACCCACGAATGGCCTCAGTTTTGGCTTCGTTAACCTCGCACAGCCCGAACGCCATAATACCAACACAACACCAAATTTAGGCATCTTGCCCATCGTATACGCCTTGAAGTCAGCCACAGAATTCTCACGATACCTTCAAAATGGCCTGCTCCCTCGTCATGTCGAGCGGCAAGACTCTCGGAGCATCAACCCTCAATCACCACAATTATCTACTATGACCTCGATACCAGATACTCTGTCGACTCCTCTTCTTGTCGACCAAGACTCCCTCCCCGTTCCGAAATACTCGGCGACCGACGATGGCGCCCTCTCAACTCGAATCGAAAAGGCATCTGCCGTCGAATTCCCCATCCTCCATTCCCCCGTCGGACGCGCAACGGACATGCAACGGCTAGTGTCTGGTCAAGACTTTACCAGCTACCACGAAGCCTACCGCCTCGAGTGCGATATTGTCGACGCCTTCTTCGCTGCCATCGACAACGGCCACGATGATGTCGTCGCCGACTTCATCGCCCGCGGCTGGGTCTCTCCCGATACTACAAGTCGTCGCGGCGAAACTCCCTTGCTGGCTGCTGTTCGCGTGGGGAAAACGCCCACGGTGAGCCGTCTCGTGGCTCTCGGTGCGACCGTCAATGCCTTTGGTCGTTTCTGTCGAGAAGATGTAAACCATTGCAAGCGCGAGACGCTGCCCGAGCGCACGCCTCTTATGGTGGCCGCTGAGAGTGGCCATCTAGCACTTGTCAAAGTCCTCATGCAAGACTATAACGCCGACGATAGCCTGGTCGCGCCAGACGGTGCCATTGCTCTTCGCCTGGCCGCTGTCAACGGCCACCGCGAAATCGTCCAGTTCCTCCCTTCCCGCCGTGGAGGTGCATGGCTGCGCTGGAAGACAGCGCATCAGAAGCAGATGGAGCGAGTGCGACGGGCGTGGCGACGTATCATCAGCTTCGTCAAGATTCTGGTGTGGGAGATGCCCAAGTTTGTCGTCTACGATATGCCAAAGGAGGTTGGGCGCTTTGTGTGGAAGCGTCGCCATCGCATGGCTGCTGCGTGCAAGAAAGCGGCCTCTGACTGCAAGAGAATGGCCAAGGAACTGCCTCACAAGATCAAGAAGGAGGTGGTCGAGCTGCCAGCAAATATTGCACGCGGTGGAAGGGCTGTTTGGAGAGGCATCAAGAAGATTCCGCCCTTCTTGAAGAGCATTGCCGAGGCTATGTGGAAGTCGATCCTCAAGATCCCTGGCGCCTTCATGATCGTCCTCAGATGGATCGGCCGGGGATTCAAGAGTATAGGTAAAACCTTTTCTAATGTCTTCCTCCGCCTCTTTTCCCTCTTGCACACAGCCGTCATGGCTGTCGTCTCGTTCTTCCGCAACCTCACCCTCAAGGATATATGGGATGGCTTCTGCTCCCTCGTCCGGGCCATCTTTGTCGACGCGCCCAAAGCCATCGGCAGATTTATCGCGTCTTTTGGCGAGATGACCTACGAATTGCTCAAGAGCTTATTCGGCCTCTCGGGCAAGATTATATGGTACATTGCCGAAAGTCTCCTCTGGTTGATACAGTATATCCCTCACAGGATATGGACCATGATTGAGGCCATGGGAACTTCGCTTGTGCGCGCCTACCAGGAGACGATGGCTCATCTGAATCCCAAGCACATGTAAGGGTGCATCATGGAGGTTTTAATATGTGGACTGGTCGTGACTGAGGCGATTGCTGTCGACGATACAGGCTATTTCCACTGGCGTTGGTTCTGCAATTTTTACAGCATGTAGTCACGATACCCCAGGTATTTTCTTTGTCTATCTATAGAAGCTTCTTAATAGTTTAATGATATTGATTCCTCATAACTCTGTTCTTTCTGTTGGGATATATACTCAGTGTTGTTCTCTCACACCGCGTGCTCCAGAACGCGCCTTGGCCGTTGCAACCAAAGGAAAAGCTATCCCTAGGAATTTTCCCCTGCTAAGTGGCCGCTTCGAAAACATCACAAACGATGAATAGACGATACGTTCAAATGATTGAAGCGATAGGATAATCTGCGTAGCAAATGTGGTCAATCGCCCTCATCCCGCCCAAGTGTCCAACCAGAACCAGGGTGTCATCTCGGATCAACTTCGAAGCGAAACAATTAAGGCCTCCTTCTAGTCACTCGTTCACAGGCATCTTGTCCTCAGCGTTGCTCGATTTAGTTTATTAACACGACATCGAGGTCATATATATACAGCAGAATATCTAACATCTATCCCTTGCTTGACCTTCCCGTCTTGAGACGAGAGACTTCGATCATTGCAGAAATAATCCTTTACACCAACACGGTCCACGTGTTACTTTCTTTTCTTTTCTTCTTTGGGGTATCTCTTCTCGACTACATCCGAACACGCTTAGTACTGGTGCATGGGAGCGACGTTGAGGTGGCGGACGTCGCGGACGTGGCGGCGGATCTTCTTGCTGCGCTTGGACTTCTTGGCCTTGCAGCCAGAGCCGGAGCCAGAGCCAGAACCAGAGCTAGGAGTGGGAGCAGCAGTCTGAGTAGGCTGAGTGGCAGCGGCCTCAGAGGTGGTGGCAGCCACGGGGGTGGGAGCAGACTCAGAGGCGGCGTTGGAGGCGGCAGCGGTGTTGGAAGCAGCAGCGGTGTTGGAGGCAACAGGGGCCTTGGTGTTACCGGCGGCGGGAGCCTCAGTGGTAGCAGCGGGGACCTCGGAGGGCTTGGCAGAGCCGGAGCCGGAGTCGGCGCCACCGGTGGCCTTGGCGGAGCCGGTGGTAGGGGTAGCGGTGCTCTTGATGGCGGACTTGGCCTGCTTGACGGGAGAGGCGCCGGCCATCAGCTTGGGGCCAGGGATGGGGTACGACTTGATCTGGCCGTAGATGTTGAAGAGGATGCCCTCATCGTCGGCCTTGTACAGCTCAGTACCCAGGGTACCCTCGGGCTGCTCAGTACCAGAGCCAGTGATCTCGAGGCTGAAGCACTGGGGGTAGTTCTGGGCGCCGTTCTCCTGGCCACCGGAGTGAAGGGCAATCATCTCGTGACGGAGAACGTAGAAGCCGGGCTTGACGCTCTTGGGGATGTTGACGAGCCAGCCGTTGCCGTTCTTGATCAGCTCATCGGTAGCGTAGACGCCGGGGTTCTTGGAGCCGTCGACAAGACCCGCCTCGGCGATCTTGAAGAACTTGAGCGTCTCCTTGTCGACAGTCTCGCAGCCGCTGGCGCCGCAAGAAGCGAGGTAGTCGAGGACAGGGCCCTTGTGGCTCTCGGGCCAGGTGTCCCACTGAATGTAGATGCTGTCACCAGCAGCGACAGTGGCGTGGCCCTTGGCGTTCTTGGAGCCCTTGTGGCAGATGATGTCGGCGGTGCCGAAGGCGTTGGGGGCGACGAAGCCGTTGTCGGTGGCGGTGCTGGACCAGCCAACGACGACGGGAGGGTCGTTCGAGTAGGGGAGCTTGAAGACGTCGTAGCCAGCGTACGAGGCGCCGTTGATGACGATCTCGTTGACGTGGCCGTGGGCAGCAACGCCAAGGGCACCCGCAAGGGCGGCGAGGAGGGTCTTTTGGGTGAAAGAAGGCATTGTGATGGTTGTTTTTGAGTGTGAAGAAAGCTGTAGAGCTGCAAGTGTAAAGTTGGTTGAAAGAGTGAGTGAGTTGACGGTCCGGCTTGCGGATTTCGTAAAGAATGAATGAATGAAACGACTTCAGTCAATGAAGCGTATGAAGAGAATGTGCAATGAAGCGAAAGCCTCGAAAAGAAGGTCAAAGGGAATGGAAGTGAATGCTGCTGGATGAGCCTGAGTGAAGGGAAGAGAAAAGATAGAGCAGGCTGGAGGGCGGTTTATATCCAGACTGGCATGGCAGTACTAACAAGGAGCCTCATGGGTTGATCTCCACTTGCCAAGATCGATGCAGGGGTGTAAAAGTTCGGGACGATTTACCCTCAAGGGGTTGACGGGAGAGGGTTGCATTGTCCTGAGCCAAGCCGTTTCACTACGTATGGGTGCAGTTGAGGTGACCAGGGACGACGAAGTAAGGGAGGGCGTCTATCACTGCTTGTTGACCGAGTCTCTGGGAGGGTTTGGAGATGAGTTGAAAGGTTCCATTGCATTAGTGCTTGTTTGTAACTGTACTAGAGTCGATCGTGATGTTCATCCCTGATGTTGGATCAATCGCAAGCCCACTTGGACGGGTTGGTAGCAGTAGACATTGAGAGTACGTAGGCTGGTCCAGGTGACCCCTTCGCGCCCCAAGAGCTCCGTTCGTCTGAATCCTCTATCTTGACAGCTTTGACAAGTAAGGGCTTCATGCGAGGCGAGCTCCTCATGGTTGACCAAGCGTCTGAGAGCCTCGGCATTGCCACAAGCGACATGTCAAAGCAAGGAATTGGGCGGTAAGTGTGCAAGCGATAGGACTTGATTCCAGGTTATGCATCTTGGTCGAGAGTGCCGCTATACCTGAAACTGGGGGGAAAGGGGACCCAGGCCTTGACCGAGCTTGACAGCGGGTTTGTTGTTGAAGCTGGGAAGAAGAACGGGGATGCAAGACGAGATGGGATGGACAGTGAAGGGAGTGGAGCGCGTACTCGGATCCCAGCCACTCGCGCGCTGTCAGTACCTGCTTTAGCGCTTCCAACAACTGGCCTGTGCCCCTGGAGGCCCCTGTAACAGCGTGGGCTTGCAGTAGCCCAAATGTCAGGTTCTTAGGTGGCTTCAGCGCGTTTCCAATGAGTGGGTGGGCTTGCCCAGACGGCGCCTATTTCTCCGCTGGACACTTTGAGCCTCCGATGCCACTGTGATTTCGTCGCCTGACAAACACCTTGTTTGAAGCCCCTGCTTAGGAAGGGCTCAGAATTCCATGATTGAAGAGAGGAGCTGGCCCCTGAGGAGTGTGAGTGTGGCCCAAGGTAGATGGCATAAGAAACCTCATGAACCCAGCACCTCGCTAAAGCCCATGCCGCAATGAGGATCAGCAAGAAAATCCCGAGGGCTCGGAATGTGGACGAATCAGAGTTTAGGTGATTGAGGCGTCTCTTGAAAGTCCCATCATTGAGATATTTCGTACTCAGTACTAATGCTGACCTATCTAAATCTGAAACGTCGCGAGCTTCACCCTCAAGAGACAGGCACAGAAACATACAACACACACAACGCTCTGATCTTCATGGCAGAGAGGATCAAACTGCAAATGGCAAATCGTTTCGACATGACCAGCTGTGTGATAAGCGAAAACCGTAAACGTCGGCAGTTCTCAACATCTCCAAGATATCGCATGTTGCTGACGTCGTTTTGCCAATGCCCACAGGCGAAAATGGGGTGATTTGAAGACATTCCCAACAAACCTGGCAAAATCACCTTATTATCGCTTAGATTCTTTCCTGCGAGTATCATTATTGGTCTCTATGCATTTTCTCCATCGCACCCGGTGCTATCCAACGTTTTCCATCATTAATTTCCCAACGCCCCTATTAACTAATTTCCCGCCTTGGCGACCAAACTTGCACCTTGAACCACCTCGAGCAAGACCTTTCTACCTTGATATAATTCTTTTCGACCAAGTTCTTATCGTGAATTATCGCACTTGGGGAAAAAGAGTGGACTGATGCCGTCGTCATGTTAGCCACGGCGCAACATGAGACACCGGCGGGGGCCTTGTCTGCACCTCTGGAACAAGACGGACAGGGGGCTTTGAGTAAGGGGTCGTCGGATTCAAAGCCTGACAACCCTGTTGATCAGCAAAGAACGAATGCAGGAAAGGATGTCGGAGATGGTGGAAAAGAGGGTGTCAGCGACGAGACAGTGAAAGCGCGGTTGCAGCCAAGCAATCAGTTCACTAACCACCAGCTGTTCTACGTCTTCTGTCTGGATGGAATAGGTGGCATGGTATTATCCGGTGGCATTAACTTTGCCTTGGCTTATGGTGAGTTTATACCTCGATAGTATTCGAGGTAGACACAAGTTACTGACTCACACCTTAATAGTCATGTACACCACACAGGACACAACCAAGAACCCTATACGGCTATTCCAACTTCCCAACACTCTAGCAGGCGATGCTGCCGTCACCATCATCATCCAATGCATCCTCACCTGGTTTATCGAGATGGGCCTCGTTAGCTACGACCTATCCTGCCGCTCCGTCCAACCCATCGGGTTCATCCCCAAACCATCAAGCCCGTGGCTAAGATGGCTTTTCTTCCTGCCGTCGTCTGACTCTATTGTCTCAGAAGGCCAGGTCTACCCCAAAGATCAACCCAAAGCGGAGATGAGGTTTGCCTCTATCATGTCTTCTGTTCTCCAACAGGCGCTGAGGGGCTTCCTCCTCGCCGTGATGGGTTTTCTCTTACTCTGGCCTATCGGCGTTGGCGCCTTGACCACTTTCGGAAACCACACCGGCGGCGACTACGTGTATCGAGATCGGTGGGTGCCACAAATCTTTAAAGCTATTCTTGGGGGCGTGCTGGGCCTGTTAACCACACCCTTGATGGCCCTGTTCTGGCTGATCAAGGCTGGGTGGGAGAATGGGGAGCACCAAGTCCGAGCTCCAGAGCCATGAAATGAATTCAAGTTGCATTCCAGCTCGAGAGTATCTAATAACTATACATACCTAATACTATCTAAAGTTAGGGAGATGATCCGGTCAGTCGGAAATACATCACAACAAACCAGGATGAGAACTCAACATCTCCCAATCCCTCGTGATTAGATTCGCTTCCTATAAACAATCCTCTACTACCAAGTCAAACAGTTGCAGAACTCCACTCACTCCACAAAGATTCAACGCTGTCTCGTCTCTGAATGGAGTTGATAGCCCCCCAAAAAGGCAAACTTTGTACCCGCCTTAATGAATGCTCTGAGGTAGGCTTTTGCTCTCCATCTTCTCTTGCCTTCGCCAACAAAGTTTCGGCGCCGAGGCGATTCAGACGAGCGACAAGATCACCGATCGTTGTCTCTCTACTCTCTTGCTCAGACGTGACCAATTGCGGTTGTTCATTCAACTCGAGCTCCTCTATTCCACTGCTAGCTTCCATGGCTCTCGCCAAGTGTGCGCATGCTTGTTCAAGTGATGCTGGTATCAAATCATCGTGAGACCTAGTCTTTGCAAAGTATTCAGCGTCCTGTGTGTACTCCTTGACGAAGAAGATTTCCTCGGCGTAGAGACCGTAGAGGTCGTCAGTGCCATACCAAATACAACTGTCTTTGTAGGCTTCGTAGGCTGAGAAAAGGAGAACCCTCCGTTGAGAATATCTCTCGCTATACAAAGCCACATCGCTCGCAAGTATGAGAAAGTCTTCGAGGCTGACAGAAGAATTCCCGCGGAAACGCGACACTGCATCGGCTGACACCAACTCTGCGGCTGGTAGGTCACCAGCCTCGAAGAAAAATACCGCGAGCTCTCGGTACCAGGTGATCGCCTCATCAAACTCTTCATTTTTGACCAAGCATGAGTCGATGTACTTCAGGCAAGGCAAAACCCATCTCTTTTGGAAAGTTGGGACGCGTTTTCTTTGGATTTTTGTTGAGAGGTATCTCCACCAGTCTATGTCCTGGAATCGGTCATCGGTCTCTGCGGCTACTCCCAGGTGCGAGAAACAGACTAGCATGCCTTCGTAAGGGAACCCGATTGATCCCGTTTGCTCGAGTTTGACGACAAGGTTGCTGAGGTCTTTGAAGTGTGCCTCTGTTCTTTCCAAGCGTCCTTGGTCTTGTTTCCCATCCAGAAATCTTCGGCACATCGATGAAGCTCTTTCGTACTCACCGCAGAGAGCAAGATCAATCACCGTCTCGGAAAGGCAATCCAGGTCGTTCATGCACTCTTCAATTTCTTGAGAATCATCTGCTGACTTGCAAATCCAGCGCTTCGTTTCATTCATGTCTCCTTGCATGGCAAAACAAAACCCCATATAGGTCCAGATTCGCGACAGACGCCTCTGGCCTGGAAGTTGCTGGTTTTTGTCCTGATACTCCAAGAGTTTCCAACAAGTGGCAAGGCACTCACTGCACTCATAGGATTTCCATAGCGCTTCTATTTTGTACCAGAGACAGGGACCAACCCAGATACTGGGTCTGGATCCTGTGTCTTCATGAACAGCCAGCGCATGATGAATTACCTCTAGCGCGTGTTGGTGCTTATCGCACGAATTGTAAAAGGAAGCGATGTGCGTGAACACCATCAACCCCAAATCTGTACCAGCTTGGGTGCGGCATATATAATGGTCCCAGACGCGATTGCCAATGTTCTTGCGGTCTTTCCCAAGAAGATCCACTATGCTTTGCCAAGATGCGTTGGCTTCTACCTGTCTGTCCTGATGAATTAGGACCTGTATGAGGCTCAATTCAGCAAAGACTCGGCCATACTGAACCTGCGGCTGCGGCGGGAGGCGATTGAAGATATGAAGGGATTGCCGCAGTGTACTTTCGACTTCAGTGCCCTTCTCATCGAAGTAAACAATGGATATGGTGCCGAGTTGTAACAAACTGAAGGCTTCAATGATGTTGCCCTTGCCTCTAGTCTTTCTGACAAGTATAGCACATAGCCTCTCCGCCAACGGCCAGTCTTTTCGTTTTTCTGCAACCACGTATGCCACAATCAGAGCTGGAATTGGAAGCGAATCTGCAGACAAGGCTAACAGACCAGTAGCTCTTTCTCTGAAGCTCTCGACCAATTGGGAAACGTCATAGAGGTTTTGTACTAGCCCTGGCATCTGGAGAGCATTGGCTCGAGCGAGGTGTTGAGGTACAGTTTGGAAAGGAGACCGCCGAAGATCCGCAAACAGATTATCGCTTTTGGGAGGGCTGGCTGTGATATGCTTGGGCTGAGACGCCGTGTCTTCCGTGGAAAAGGTCGTAACAGGGACGGAGATGGATTGCCATGACTGGTAACGGGCTTCGTGGGCCCCGAAGTATCGTAAGCGGCGTTGAAGCTCTTTCTCACATGCCTGGTTGAATACAAGGAATGGCCATTCGAAGTCGTTATTGAGAAATTCGGTCCAGTAATGTAAGAAATCCATGTTGTTGTCTTCGAGGATGGTCTGGAAAGTGTGCAAGACATACTCGACTAGAGCGCAAAACTGAGTTGTGTTGGCTAATCGGGAAATACTCCCGTGCGCCCAACTTTGTTCTTCCGATTGAATTAGGCGAGAAAAATGAAAAGGTAAAAGCCTCGTCACATGGGAAAGCAACGGGTATCGAGAGGGCAGACTCGCAGCGCCACCATCAGTTAATGGATATCCCAAGTCAAGCGAGTCGATGTATCGAAAGCAACCCAAGCACATCGATCGGTGAGCTTCTACCATGTCAACTTGGAAATAGACTGTGTCTGGATCCTCTTTGGCCCATTCGTCGAGAGGCCGAGTAAGGAAATCGCCCACTGAAGCGTGGATAAGATGGTAGCGGCCCTCGGTAACCTGGAAGAAGTCGCCGCAGGCATCCGTGATGCCATCGACAGTTATCAGACTGTCCTCGATAGCTCCGCCATGATTCTCTTGTGCCGCATACGCATAGGATAGCTCGTCAGCTGTGAGAGGCTCAGGGCAGGCCAGAATCGCAAATAGCAAGCGCTTTGCTCGTCTCATTGATGCAGATGGACTTGTCACTGTGCCTCCAGTTCTCGTCATGAGTAGTTGGAACAAACGATGATATTCGCGATCGAGATCATGAGGGACTTCGCTCAAGGTGCCCTTGATCTCTTCAACGCTAAAGCACCTCCTCAGTTCCTTGAGAACGAGTGTCGCCCAGAGAAACATGACTTGTGACTTTGCTTCAAGGCTCGTGCGTACCATCTCTTTGATCTCTGGCGTCTGAATTGTGAGGGCTTCATCCAATTCGGTAGCAATCAGCTTGTGAATGTCGCCCCGTGTAAAGTCATCCGTTATCTCCAGGTTCAGTGAGGACTCTTTCAGAGCAGTGCGCATCGAAGTTTCACGGCCACACAACAGCAAGTGTAGTTGTGGATGCTTTCGGACCAAGTCGAGAATGGCTGATAAACAGCCGTCTCCGCGGCTGTTCCAGTTGTCGGTAGACTCATCAATGCCATCGATAGAACAGTAAACATCAGACACAAGCAGATCCAACGCGGCGTGAATTGTGCCAAGAATGTTGCGCTCGTTGATGCTGGGATCACTAATCAAAGGTTTTGAGAGCTGCTGAAGTTGGTCATCTGGGAGACAAACTAGAAGCTGCCAGAGAAGAGTCCGCAGGAGGTCCAAAAGCTTTCTCTGGGCTTCGCTGCCGGCCCAGAAGGAGAAGTGTAGAGAGATATCGCCTCGATCTCTTAACCTCTCCGCGATTGACTTGACCAATACTGATTTGCCGCATCCCTTGATGCCATATAAGCACATCATTTGACTTGTACGATCTCGCGGCCCCGTGGCTGACTTGGCTACCCATGTTTTGAACGCAGGCTGCAGCCAGATCCATTCGCATGTTTGTTCGGCTTTCTTGGGGATGAAGCTGTCGCCAGACGGCCGAAGGAGAGTACGGAGCTTCAATCGTAGCTCGGCAAAGGAGATGGTTAACAGTTCTAGATGGATATCAGTACTGTGGCTGGCTTTGGGTGATTGGGTTCTCACCTTCAGTCACCCCGTCCTGGTGGTTGGCAACAATCAACGTAAGTGAGGTCTTAGCCTTCGCTATGCGGTCTTTAGACTCCTTGAGAGTCTTTTCGAGACTGGTGGCAAGAAATATGGTTCTGCTAAAGAACCGCGAAGGACTCTTTGTGACCTTGGAACTCTGCAACGTGGTTTGGAGGGAGGCAAGCTCAGTCCGCAACTGGGCCAGGACAGGCGAAAGATTCCGAATCTGAGATTGACCAGTCGGGTTCTCCTTCCACCTCTTCTTGATGTTGGTTAGAATGTCCTCGAGTTCCTGTAGTTCCGAGAGCAAATCCGATACTGCCTTTGCGGCACCCTTTCTGTTGGATATTCCTCGAAGAGCGGCCGCCGAGGTTTGGATGATCTGGATGAGGCCAGGAACTGCTGCGACAACCCCGACGATCTCCATCGCGTCTATTGCACTTGTTTCGCGTTTTGAGCGGCCGCGGGCACGGTTTCTCTTGTCAGATTGAAGGTCATTCAGAAGAATCCCTGGGTATGTCGATGTTCGATGCCGACATTGGGAAGACAACCTCACCACGGACAGGCTGTACCGTGCGGGGTAGTCTTACAGCCTCAGCCTGATTGTATCTTCGATCGATAGTCAGGCAGCAATGTATGATTAGATCTAATGTGTGAGCATTGGGCTA
>JAJODA010000543.1:0-20451 GCA_021730345.1 Fusarium cicatricum
ACCATGTAGCCGACGAGGAGGCCGGCGAGAAAGTGGCGGCCGAGGTCCGAGAGGCCGGCAATGTCCCTCCACTTGGGGTTCTCGTCGATGGTGTCGCGGGCAAACAGGTTCTTGCCCGAGTCGTCAACGATGGAGACGTGCATGTGGCCGCTGTTGCCGGGGAGGCCCTGCTTGGGCTTGGCCATGAAGCACGGTGTGATGCCGTACTTTGTGCTGACGCTCTTGACCACGTACTTGAAGAGGGCGGCGCGGTCAGCCATCTGAGCCATCTCGCCAAACTCGAGGGCGGCCTCAAAGACGCCGGGGCCGGACTCGGTGTGCCATCCTTCAATGTCGCATGAGAACTGGGCGCACGTCTTGAAGACGTCGTAGTAGTACTCTTGGTTGTGGACTGGTCGGGTGAGGGAGTAGCCAAACATGCCCTCTGTTAGTGAAGGGAGCTGGTGAGGAGGGTTCTGCAGGAGATAGGCGGCTGGAGATGCGGTGGCGGGGTCGGGGGTCTTGAACTGGTAGAACTCGTACTCGGCTGAGAGGTGTTAGTGAGAGCATGAGTTGGGGCAGTGAGAGACCAACCGCCAGCCATTGCGCCGTAGCCGTGGCTCTTGAGCTTGGCGAGCTGCGACTTTACCAAGCCTCGAGGACAGGCGCAGATGGGCTCCTTGGTGCTGGGGTCAAGAAAGTCGACCAAGAACAAGGGCACGTCGTCCTCCCAGGGGATGCGCCGAAATGATGAGAGGTCGGGGATGGCCAGCAGGTCATGGTAGCCGTTTTGCGCATTCGAGATCTTGAGCTCGCGCATATAGGTCCGGTCGTGCATGTCCCAGCCAAAGATGACGGAGCAGAAGCCAAAGCCGGCCGAGGCGATGGACAGGAACTTTTTCTTGGAGATGAGTTTGCCGCGGAGGATGCCATCGACGTCGACGCCAGCGAGCTTGACCATTGTGTCGTGCTCAAGGAGCTGAGGGAGGGATTCGGCGGTGATGGCCTCGGGGGAAGGTTGTGAAGCCATTGTGATAGTTGGTGAGCTATTGGAGCTCTGTGAAAGAAGATGGAGAAGTGTCACCAAGGTTGAGGCTGTTGGGTATACTATGTAGTAGTCGATTCGCGTCGTGGAGCTGGATGAAGCTCAAGCTGTTGAGCGCGGTTGAGGTGAATGTGGGGAAGCAAAAGCAGTCAAGGGATCAATTGGAGGCGCGGCGATCGAGATAGATGCAAGGGTGAAGAGGGAGACCAGAGAAGAGGGGTCGTGTATTGCGTTGTGAGACCTTGGAATAACCAAGTTTCCAGACAGCCTAGAAGGAGCGCGGCTACGATAAGGAATGGTAGAGCACACCGCGATAAGGAAGGCTTCAGTGACGTAGGACGGCTCATTGAAGCGGGAGAGTGGGGGAGGGGTCTCGGTGCGCGTGCCGCCAAAGCTAACTGGGTTGGGTTTCAGCTGACAGCCGAGGTTCTACTTGACGGTGAGAAAGGACAGCGAGGGTGTTGAGGTGTACTGCGTTGTATGGATAGGACGGGGATAGGACGGAGGAATTGTGATTGCCCGATTGCTTGGGGAGGAACAGTCGATGCTGGGACTACCATAACATGCAGTCTCTCCACCAAACTTGAACCCACGATGAAACAAAAACACCATCACATAGCTTCACTTGGCTGACCGATCTGAAGCTAGCTACCCCGCCTCGGCATTCATCTTGCACTTCCAACGCTTGGACCGATACAGGCCTGTGGCGGACATAAAACACAGACTGGCCACGGTGTCTTGTGTTTCTGTCCACGACTACCTCGCCAGGGTAACCCCAGATGAACCATCTCCAGCATTGCCCCATTCAGCATCCGACATGCGTGGACAGCTGCCATTGGATTTGCCTTCTCAAAGGGGTAACTGATGCTAATGACTCGGGTTTGCTTCCAAGACAATCTCTGCTTGCGATTGGAACCACTTGGTTCTAGAAACAACGTGTAGTAGCCGCGCTCTTACTGTGAGGCGTCGACTTGACCAGAAGCAGCCAATGGTCATCCGGATGTTCCTATCTCGTGACCGTTGCCGACATCGCTGACGACAAGGATGCTGCAGGAGATCTGACGTCCATTCCCGGACCCTGGATCTCGCGACATCACCTCGAGATAACGTGTATGAGCAGGCGAGCAGCGAGCAACGTCGACGAGGTCTTGTCGGGTGCCAGCTCATCTCAATTGACTCTCATTAATCAGTGCTTCGTCCATAAGCGTCATCACGTCCGTCACCACGTCTGTCAAGACACAATGAATCAATGCCTCCGTCAAGGCCGGATATCAACCCGGTAACCCCCCATCCACAACTGATAAGCTCCCGTGTCGACCATCACGACACGACAGAGACGATCCATACAGTACGAAGCACTACTGTAGGTTTAATAATAGCCGCGATGAGATGGGGGGTCCAGGAGTCCCCGGCAGCCACTAGACGACCTCTCGGAGCTTCTCCATCTCCACGAGGCGAAACGCGGGAGCCCTTCTCGAACCGCGATACCGCCGTTGTCGGCCTCCACCACGAGTGTCAAAAAAGAAACCTCCATTGCTTGATGGTGGCACCTTGGCAGTTTCCTTGACTCATCAGAGAGGCCCCTGGCGGTATATCAGACGACAATCCCCCCCCACCGCTTTTCTCTTTCATGCTCAGATCAGCATCGTGACTCGGTCCCCTTATCTCAGCCTCGTAGATAAGACGTCTTCTCCCCCGCCACCTTGCTTTGTGGCCCCCCGTCAATAGTTGCACCTGCGGTATCACCGAGCTTGCGTTTCTTTAATAAACCTGATACCCCCCTCTTTCATTCTCTCTCCTTCATCATCTTCATTCTCCTCAAAAAAACTTGACATACACAAAATGCCCTCTTACACAGACACTGAGCGCCCCCGTGGCCGCCTCGGAGGCAAGAACGCCGTTGTTACCGGCGCCGCCGGGTAAGATGACCAATGCCATTGTTCCTTTCGTGACTAACCATCTCCAGTGGCATTGGTCTCGAGACGTGCATTCTCTTTGCCAAAGAGGGTGCTTCGGTTCTCATGTCTGACATCTCGCAGCATGCGCTTGACAAGGCCGCCGCCAAGGTCAAGCAGCTTGTCCCCGATGCCCGCGTCGAGGTCTTTGTAAGCCACGCTGTGGTCACTGTCGTGTGATGCTGTTGCTGATCTTGCCCAGAAATGCGATGTCTCCAAGGAAGACCAAGTCCAGACCATGGTAGAGCTGGTCGACTCCTGGGGCGGCCTCGACGTCATGTTCAACAATGCCGGCATCATGCACGCCCAGGACGACGATGCCGTCAACACACCAGAGAAGGTCTGGGATCTCACTCACGACATCAACGTCAAGGGTGTCTGGTTCGGCTGCAAGCACGCCGTCCTTTCCCTGCGCCGCAACGCAAAGTCGCGGGCCTCCATCATCAACACAGCGTCCGTCGTCGCCCTCGTCGGCGCCGCCACCCCGCAGCTCGCCTACACCGCCAGCAAGGGTGCCGTACTGGCCCTCACGCGTGAGCTGGCCATGGTCCACGCTCGCGAGGGCTTCCGCTTCAACAACCTGTGCCCTGCGCCCCTCAACACGCCGCTGCTGCAGGACTGGCTTGGTGATGACCAGGCCAAGCGACACAGGCGCGAGGTGCACTTCCCCATGGGTCGGTTCGGCGAGGCAATTGAGCAGGCGCAGGCGGTTCTCTTTTTGGCGACAGACGAGTCGAGCTTTGTCAACGGACATGACTTTACGGTTGATGGTGGTATGACCAAGGCGTATGTGACTCCCGAGGGACCGGCGCATCCCGCTCCTCAGAACAATGCCAGCAAGGACAGGCTGTGAGCGGTTGTTGTTTGATACGGTGATATAGATGCGATAGACGGACTTGTCTCGCTGTTAAGAAAGCGTGTTTGTGTTTAGATAACGAATGGTTCAAGATGAATATAATGACGAATAAATGAGGCCGACCTATCACGGACGCAGTGAAACATCCGCCTGCTCATATGGCTTTATTACCTGAAAACAATGGATATACAGATCCCAACTCCTACCATGCTTTTCCAACTCTTGAAGCCAGGCTAATGAAACTGCCCCTCTGTGTTACCGTCGCCCATACTCTTGCTGCTCGAGCTCCCGCTCTGGATCGCCCCCAGGATACCATCAATGTAGCTCGCGCCGCTCCACTTCTGATGCGTCAAGACATCGCACTTAAGGTCCTTCTCCCTCCGCTGCACGAGATCAACATACGCCTTCATGCCCTCCGTCTTGAATTCGCGCGATAGCTCGGTCGTGATGGTAGCATTGGAGTGCAGTCCCGCAAGCGAGATGAGCTGCAATACAAAGCCCTCACGTGCAATGTCCCAGATAAAGGACTTGAGCGTCTCGTCGGTGAAGCCGTGAGCCATCCAGTTGAACGAGGGCGAGAGGTTGTACACGAGACCCTTGCCTGGGTACTCGCTGCGGACCGCGCGGCCGAGCTTGGAGGCCACCTCCACGTTGGGATCGCCCGTCTCCACCCAGAGGAGGTCGGCGTAGGGGCCAAAGGCGAGGGCGCGCTTAGTGGCTGCCGTCATACCGGCGCGGTAGTGGTAGAAGCCCTCGCGGGTCCGGGGTACGTCCCAGTTAAAGTAGACGGGCTCCTGGGTGTACTTGGCGGCGAGACCGCGGCGTCGCGAGATGCCCATGTCGCGGTCCTTTGCTGTTTCGGCGAGGTACTCGTCGATCTGGGCTTGGGCGACGCCCTCGCTCTGCATGTGGGCGACGGCGGCCTCGTCAAAGGTGACGAGTTTGGTGCTCTTGACCCACTGGGCCTCAAAGGCGTCAATCTCGGCGCCTACGGCACCCTTGGCCTCCATGGCCTGGATGGTCTCGGCGAGGGGCTCAATCGAGGGGTCCGCGACGCCGAGGATGAACTCGTGGTCGCGCACGTCAATGGCCGATGAGATGAGCTTGCCCGACTCGGAGTCTGTGCGGGCAATGACGAGATTCTCGCAGCCCATGACGTCCCACTGGAATCGCGCAGCGACGAGGCGGTTGATGTGCTCGCCGATGGGGACGAGGACCTTGCCGGCGAGGTGGCCGCACTTTTTGCCGCCGTGGAGCTGGTCCTCAAAGTGGACGGCGGCGGCGCCGTTCTCGGCAAACAGCTTTGCGAGCTTGAGGACGGCCGAGAGGCCGCCGTGGCCAGTGTCGCCGTCGGCAACGATGGGACGGAGGTAGTCGATGTAGGGGGAGGCTGCGCGCTCCTCGGGGGCCATCTTGCGGCGGAGGTCCCACTGCTTGCGGTCGTGCATGTTCTGGGCCTTTGCGAGGCGCTGGACCTGGTTGGGGACCGTGTTGTACGGGTAGTCGCCAAAGTCGGGGGAGACCTCGTTGGTCGTGGTGAGGAGAGAGGAGCAGGCCCAGCCCGAGATGTAGAGAACCTCTTGGTGAGGAGCCTGCTGGGTCATCTGGACGGGATCAATGGCGCCCACTGTGCCATGTTAGTCTATGTTGTATGTGCATGTTGCGGGGGACCTGCTGGTGTGAATAGGCTCGCCCTTAGCCTCGCGCTCGCGGATGAGGTTAAAGAGCTTCTGGGCCATGACGGAGCTGGGATACTGGATCTTTTGGGTACCGCGCTTGGAAGCGACATCCTCGGGGCTATAAGGACGCTTGATCCCTCGGTAGCGGGGAGACGCCCACCAGGCCTCGATCTCCTTGACGGTGGCCTCGTGGAGACGGTCCTCTGCCTCGCCGGCCTTTTGCGACTCGGGGAGGAGCTGGAAGGCGTCGGCGGGCTGGGTCGCGTGCGTGCTGCGGGTGGGCATCCTGGCGGCGGGCGAGGCTGACAGGGCGCGGACGACGAGGAAGGGTCGGGTCTTGCAGGCAGCAGAGAGCAGTCGCTGGGGAGCTCGAGGGGATATTCTGCGCAGCATTTTGGGAGTTGTAGTTTCGCGGAAAATGGTTGGAAGAGAAGGGTTGAAGAGGTCGAGGTCAAGGTGGGTTGGGTTACGACGGAGCTCGGATGAATAATGGTCAGGTACTTAATAAGACGGACACTCTTTGGATCCGTGAACGAGCTCAACCACAGCAGGAGGACGTAATAAGCTACTGATTTATTGGTTTACCAAACTGACATTTTCATTCTTTTGCGTCTTGTCGTATCAGAAAAGGAATGCCCTGCTGATATTGTTGTCTATACCTGACATACAAGTAGCCTCACCTCACAGCTTGACACAGCTTGAAGCGAATAATACATCTACACTGACCAAAACTCGATGACCGACGATCGCCGAAGACCGACTCCGCAGCCGAGAGTTCCCAGATCAACAATCGTACGTTACATAGACAAGAGCTGCAGCAATTGCGGTAGACCTCAACTGTTCAACTGCCTTGGTTATCACGGGTAAATCATTGCCGACGGAATTGGCCAATGGCGGAGCTACGATGGCTCAGAATCAAGACCTGATTGGCCCGAGCCCGTGGATGTTTTGCGTCTGAGCCGTGGCATTCACCGGTTCGTGGCGGTTGTCCTCGGTTGTTGAGGCTGGGAATACCCGTGGATGTTTAGCTGCTAAGGATGGGGTTGACTCCCTGTTATCCGGGAAGAGTGTAGCATTGGCTCTTGGGTTGGTTCCGGAGATGCGTTTTACAGAATTCACCTGTATTTCTATCTCTGATCCTCATCCCCCTCTTCATCTTCATCTCATCTCAAGACGCTCTCCTCCCCGGCTATAGATCTCTTCTCCGCACCAACCATGACGCACTAAAAAAAGAAAGCACAGATGAACCCCGCATGACAAAATAGCCCAGCACCAGAAACAGCAGCTGCAGTTCGCTTCCCCCGCTATTCCGGCTCTTACCCCAGACTGCTCGGACCCCCACCTGCTCGGCCGTCGTTTACAGCAGGGAAGCCGCGGCCCAAGACATATACTCCCCCCTCCCCATCTCTTTCTCAACTTTGGTTCTCCTCACTCAGTATCACTCACAACAATGGCTCTCAACTTGACAGCTTCACGACGGGCATTGGGCTCGTTCAAGGTACGTCTTACAACTGACTTGCATGTGATCACCGGACTTACACCACGGCCAACAGCCCCTCACCCGTGCCGCCCTTGTCGGCGCCCGCGGCTATGCTACTTCTGAGCCCGACCTCAAGACGACTCTCCGCGAGGCCATTCCCGCCAAGCGAGAGCTCCTGAAGAAAGTCAAAGCCCACTCCGGCAAGACTCTCGGCGAGGTCAAGGTTGAAAACACCCTCGGCGGCATGCGCGGCCTCAAGGCCATGGTCTGGGAGGGTTCAGTCCTCGATGCCAACGAGGGTATTCGCTTTCACGGCCGCACCATCAAGGACTGCCAAAACGAACTCCCCAAGGGCAAGACGGGCACCGAGATGCTCCCCGAGGCCATGTTCTGGCTGCTCCTCACCGGCCAGGTCCCCTCTACCAACCAGGTCCGCGTCTTCTCTCGCGAGCTCGCAGAAAAGGCCCAGATCCCCGACTTTGTCTCCAAGATGCTCGACAACTTCCCTACAGACCTTCACCCCATGACTCAATTCGCCATGGCTGTGTCGGCTCTCAACTATGGGTCCAAGTTTGCCAAGGCTTACGAGCAGGGTCTCAACAAGGCCGACTACTGGGAGCCGACTTTTGATGACTGCATCTCCCTTCTGGCCAAGCTCCCTACAATTGCCGCCAAGATTTACCAAAACTCTTACCGTGGCGGCGGCGCTCTTCCTGCCGAGGTCGACCTTGAGCAGGATTGGTCGTACAACTTTGCTGCCATGCTTGGCAAGGGCGGCAAGGAGAACGAGAACTTTCACGATCTCCTCCGTCTCTACATTGCTCTTCACGGTGACCACGAGGGTGGCAACGTCTCTGCGCACGCTACCCACCTGGTCGGCAGCGCCCTTTCCGATCCCTTCCTGTCTTATAGTGCCGGTCTGCAGGGACTTGCCGGTCCTCTCCATGGGTAAGTTACACATTGCAGTCAGTCAATGTATACTAACTTGAAATAGTCTTGCCGCCCAGGAGGTCCTCCGATGGATCCTCCAAATGAAGGAGGCCATTCCCTCCAGCTACACTGAACAAGATGTCAACGACTACCTCTGGTCTACGCTCAACTCTGGACGTGTGGTTCCTGGTTATGGCCACGCCGTCCTCCGAAAGCCCGATCCTCGATTCGAGGCCCTCATGGATTACGCTGCGGCTCGTCCCGAGATTGCCCAGGACCCCGTCTTTCAGCTGGTCCAAAAGAACAGCCGGATCGCCCCCGAGGTGCTCAAGAAGCACGGCAAGACCAAGAACCCCTACCCCAACGTTGACAGCAGCTCCGGTGTCCTGTTCCACCACTACGGCTTCCACGAGACCCTCTACTACACAGTTACCTTTGGTGTGTCGCGTGGTCTTGGACCTCTTGCCCAGCTGATCTGGGACCGAGCTCTGGGCCTACCTATTGAGCGACCCAAGAGCATCAACCTTGAGGGCATCCTCAAGCAGGTCGAGGGCCAGTGATTGGTCAAGATACCCGAGTAAAAGAATTGGTTATTTAGCGATGGGTAAGCGGCCACGTCTAAATGTACATAGCGGTTCGCGATGAACAGATAGCCCATGATGATTCACGTTGCTTACCAAAGCATGTCTGCCATTGATGTTGTGAATTAGCTATAAGTCGCTGTCAACTTGTTGCTCATCGCTTGGTTGGTGCGATTACATGCCGCCCCATCTGTTAGTTGTCTTGCTCTGCAGTCACCCATCTCACAGCTCCTTTTCCAAAACATCAAAGTACAAGTCATGCCTCAACGGCGTCCCACTCTCAAGTTCCTCGTACGGAAACGGCTTGTTCTCGCCTGTCAGATGATACCCTCTCCGGACATACCAAGCAATGAGTTCCTCGCGCGTCCATATAACACTCATCTCCATGACCTTTGTGCCCCATTCTTGGACGGCATACTCCTCTGCGCGCTGGAGAACCTGGCGTCCGATGCCGGCAGCCTGCAGTGTCGGCGTGACGGCAAAGAGGCCAAAGTAAGCGCGCTCGTCATCGCGACAGACGAGCTCGCAGCAGGCAACGAGTCCTTTGGAGGAGAAGGCGAGGAGGATGGGATTCGAGGGGTGGGAGATCTTGGCGTTGAGGGTGGCGGCAGAGATGCGGCCGCCTTCGAGGAGGTCGGCCTCGGTGGTCCAGCCGGCGCGGGAGGATGGGCCGCGGTAGGCGGAGTGGATGAGGGTGAGGAGGGAGGGGATGTCGGAGGGGGTTGCAGGGCGGAAGGTGAGGGACATTGTGAGTGGGTGAGTGAGGATAAGATAGGGTGAAGATGAGGTTGAAGATGAGATTATAAAGGTAAGTTATGAACTGACAAAGAGGAGTGAAACAGAAACTAAATGCTCAATTTTGTTGAGTTATGCAATGCATTACCAGTTGATTGACCAAGAAATGAATTCTCTCACATCCATATAGATCACACACGCTTCAAACCCTTTGATGTCAATCCAGCGGCTTTACGACAAACACTAGAATGAAACCAAGCGGACCCACGCCCTTTTGCCGACAAGATTGACACTGGCGCCGGCTAGTGTTGCTCGAGGCTCTAGAATATTCCTTGGTGTCAATTGGGATCAATTTCAATGCTAATGAGAACGCCAGATGTGTTATGTATGTGCAACGCCGAGCCTGCTGTATAAATCCTGATCGGACCTGTGTGTATACCCCCAACGATTAAAGAAGACGAGAGAAGAGTTGACCGGTTAGCGGTAACTATGAAACTGGACGAGATGGTTGTATCCACGGATCACCGTGTTCAAACTCGGAGTTGTCGTTGGTCGCTCAAGAGACCGTCTATAACCTCGCCCACCCCCCAGAGCTGTACTCGTGCCCCTGGTTCGTCGTGTCCTCGCCGCCCCGGTACGACATGAGGTCGGTTCTTTCAGCCTCAGACTTCTCGGCCGCCAGCTGGGCCTCGCTCGCGCCCGCGCGCCGCTGCCGCCAAAAGTAAAAGGCCAGCGCGCCGGCGCCGATTGCCGCGACGCCCGCAGCGCCCCCGTACACGGCCGTCTTTGCGCCGGTGGGAACCTCGGCCCACTTCTCCGAGGTGGTCTTCTTCGGCTTGCGGTGGAGGGCTTCGTAGGCGGTCGAGTTGCCCCTGGTGGAACTTGTCAGTATGGTGAGTATCAGGGGGATGAGTGCGTGTGCTTACCCGACGATGTCGATGCTCTTGTAGTTGCCGGACTGGTCGCCGTAGACGTATTCCTTTCCGGTGCTGTAGTCTTCCACGAGGACCTGCTTGACGTACATGTTGTACGGACCCTTGCTGTAGTCGGTGTCTATTCTGATATCAGCTTGGCATCCTTGGACTCGGGTCAGTCCAGCTCACCTCCGCCTGCCCATGCGCGGGTTCCTTCGGGCAGGGTAGGATCTCCTCCGGCCCAGATTCCAATGCTCAGCCGCATGGGGGTCTGGGGATACTTTTCGCCGTTGCTGGCGTCGTTGGCCTTGAGCGTCCGCACGTGCTCCCCGTCAATGTACCAGCTCAGCTCGTCCTTGGTCCAGGTGGTGGTGTAGTTGTGGTAATCGTCCTGCATGCCCTTTTCCATGTAGTGAGAGCCACCGTGGGAAAAGTCCTCGACGCCCTTTCCGTACCAGTTTGTCGTGGCGTGTGTGTTGTTGGCGCCCAGGAGCTCCCAGTCGACCTCGTCGAGAGTATCGCTCAGCCACATCATCGAGGTGACGATGCCGACGCCGTGGGCGGCCTTCATGACGATCTCGGTGCGGCCAAAGAAAAAGTAAAACTTTGTGCGGAGAGTGGGCGAGTCGCCCTGCTTGGCGACGGTGAGGACGGCGCCCTTTTCCTCGTCGTAGGGGACGTGGCCGACGTGCGTCTCCCAGAGCTCGCCTGATGGGGTGCTGTTAAAGTTCCATTGGTGCATGGTTCCAAAGGCGGGATTCGGGTCGCAGTCGGTCTTGTTCATGGGGTTGCAGTCCGAGGTGACTTGAGCGGCCGCGATGCCGATGAGGGCGGCCGCTGGGAGGAAGCGGGAGAGCATCATGGTGTCGAGTGAGGTGATCACGATCTTGGGTTCAAGGAGTGTACGGCAATCAAAGAGACGCCCAAAGTGAAGAAACCAGTAAGGAATGACTATGAAACGAAAGAACAAACAGA
The DNA here is from genome assembly GCA_021730345.1 of Fusarium cicatricum. Taxonomy (NCBI): domain Eukaryota; kingdom Fungi; phylum Ascomycota; class Sordariomycetes; order Hypocreales; family Nectriaceae; genus Fusarium; species Fusarium cicatricum. The sequence goes on from JAJODA010000543.1 coordinate 11,130, forward strand.
GAAATGAATGAGTGAAAGAGGTCTACGCGACGGGCCGAGCAAACAGATTCAGTTAATGACTGGGACAAGGCAACAAAAAGGAAAGATAAACTATGAAAGGAGGAAACGCGCCGGGCCTCCGAAACTCCAAAGCTCTTTGATCGGCTCAACTGTAATTTACGACCAAGCTATATGCCAGGGCCATGACCCGCTCGCCAAGATGAGTCCGGCGTAGCCACCATCATGAGCCGTCCGGGATCTGAAACTCCACCCAGGGGCATGCCAAGAGCTACGCGGGAATGGCTTGCCGCTACGAGATTCTTTAGCACGTACGCACGCAGACACTGTCCAGACCAGCCGCGCGTCTGTTGGCGGTTGGGTCGAGTCCAAGATTAGGTGCTGAGCCAAGACGAGGCCTGGAAAAGGGAGTTCCAAAGTGGGCAATCGGATGGGATAGACGCATGGATAGCCACAGGGGTTTCCCCCACTTGGCTTCCATTGTTTTTCTGGGCAGGGGCTGAGGAAAAGGAGGTATTAAATGATGTTGCTTTCCAAGGTAAAGAAGCCCTCGTCCTTGTTGTCGATCATTGTGCCAAGATCACCGTGGGCCAATCCCTCATTACAAGAGGGCCACGCACATTTGCCTTGTCTGACTACTAAACTTTATACGCTTTGAGACTATTCGCGTTTCAACGTGTACGTTTCTTATCTACTACGTAGTATTCATTATGCCTCAGCCTTTAGCTTTGCAATCCTCTTCTTGGTCGCATTAGCAACCACATCCTCCTCATAGATGGACAAGACACTGGGGTGCTTGATCACTGCCTGAGCCCACTTGTGAAAGCTGGGGGCGTCTTTCTCCAGACGCTCGAGCAGACTAGCGGGCAAAAACCCCTGCTCGGTCCATGTAAACAGTCGGACAACAAAGGGTCCAACAAGAGCCTATCGCAATGTTAGCTTATCATCTCTTTTTACAAAACAGCAGACACTCTCACCTCTGCAAGCGTGAGCTTGTCGCTGCCGTTGAAAAAGGGCGCCGCGTTGGCGAGCAGCGGCTCAATCTCGCCGATAATGCCTGCTGCAACTTCTTGGCCTATCTCCTCGGCTTGGCTTGCGGACGTTGATCTGTAGACGCTCTTGAACAGGGGAGGCTGGACCTTGGACAACCACGCGTCGGTGAAGAAGTTGATCCTGGCGCGCACTAAGGGGCCCTTGGGATCTGAGGACGCCGGGAGGAGGGCAGATGGATAGGTGTCGGCCAGGAACTGGGCGACGATGGCGGACTCGGTGATGATCTCTCCGTTGTAGGATATGGAGGGGACTAGGCCGCGCGGGTTGACTTTGAGGTACTCGGGAGATCGGGGGGTGTCCAGGTCGATAATCTCCTCCTTATGCTTGAGGCCTAGTTCTTCGAGGACAATGTGTGCCCTGTGAGCGACTGCGGTCTAGTTAGAAGCTGTCTGTTGGTCCCGAGTCTAGTTCTCACATGGACACCTGTGGTTGGTGTAGATGGTGATGTCTGCTTGAGGCTGGGAGCCCATGGTTGCTGTCTTGAGTCGAATCTGAACGGTTTGGCTTTACTTTTTTGACTATGACGATATGGATGTGAAGCTGGGCGGCGAGATAACTCGATACATATAGACGGACTGGAAAACAGCATTATTAATCCACCTGCATCCACGGAACCTTTGTGCACACAGCGTTGATTGCACCATCGGGTGGTTTGTAGATAGTGCGGTCCACTTGTCGGGAGCGGCACCCGACAGCCCCGAAAGCCCCGTTGATATTGTAGACAAGAATTGCGCAATGTCTGGTTCTCAAAGAGACTCTTGTTTCTGTGCAACTTGGTCTTTGGAACTTCGACGTTGGCAGCATGTCCGCCACAGCCGATATTGGTGATAATAAGATTGCTGATAGACTTCTGACAAGGGGCCGATCCCTGCCGACACTATTTTTGGTGTCAATGGTTTCTCTGGCCCCTGGAACATGAAGCGATAGCCCGGGCAACATGTCTCTGCCGCCCACGTGAAGCATGGCTGGGGAGAGGATGGATATGGCCGTATGAACCATCGAGTGAGATCCTTGTAGCTCTTGGTATCCAGGAGACTGGCTCAAATGTTTTGCAAAGACTGGCTTGTCTCCCCCCACTGCCGAGGAAAGGATCTCATCTGTCTCGAGTGGTGTTGGGCATCGTTACTCACCACAGCAAGCATCCACAGATAGCGAGCCACTTGAACAGGTTGACGAGGTTTTCACAAGCCTCGAGGCTCGTTCTGGTCGAAATGTTTCGACCCAATTTCTTGGCTGCATCTGTTGGCGACAAGTGTCTGCGGGATGCGGGAGGGAACAAATTGACGGAGCCCATGACTAACCTTGGACTGAAAGAATGTGGTTGATAGACACCGCTTCAAACAAGTGCTTTTCGTCAAGATCGCATCATCCAGCAGGGCGTCTTGCTACCCAAACAAACGTGCCGATGCCCGTGGCTTTGATGCCTGGCACTGCAGGAGGCCGGCTGCGAGACAAACACCGCTGAGCCCACGTCAAACGACAATTCACTTGATGAATTCACTGCAATCAGGCAGAAGCCGAGAGAAAAGATCGAGAGAGTGATTCATAGAGGTTCAGGCTGTCTGCATTTCATCTCCCCGTTTGCACCTGCCAAAACAACACCTCCCCAACCAAACACTCCTTCTCTTCTCTACCTATCTCACTCCCCTCTCTACTCCGTCTTGCTTATTGCATTCATCTGAATACCCATCGCACACGAGCGTCTACTGCTCTTCTTCCCATGGCGCCTCGAGGTCGTGGAGGATCTTGGCGAGGCAACTCGGACGGCAAAAGAAGCCTCACCACGCCTTGCCTCCATTTCCAAAGGGGAAGATGCCGCTACGGTGCAAGCTGCAAGTTCTCGCACGATACCAACGGCGACAGCGCATCTACTCGGCCGGCATTCCCTGATCTTAATGGCCAAGATCACGAACGGTATCACGAATGGAAGCGTCTTTTGCGCAAGAATCCACGCAATGCCTCCCGGGACATGTCCTCCGCCGAAGACGCACTGATAGTCTGGGATAGTGCCCTTGCCATCCTCGACACCAACAACCCGGAGCAGCACCATTCTCTCGCCAAGGACATGGTAAGTGATGACTTGTACGGCCAAGAATACATCACCCAGTTCTCTCAAAACGCCTCGTTCACAACACAAGAGAGCTTGGGCTGTGGCGAGTCCTTTCTCAAAGTCATTACCCATCCCTCTCTTCTCGGCAGTCTCTCGATCGAGCCCTTTGTCGGCACCATGTACGCCTTGTTTGGGGGTATCAACGGAGAACGTGGGGTTGAACTTTTGCACCGCATGTGCCAAATGGTATTGGACAATGATCAAGACTTTGGTGCTCCCGAATCAGCTGTTCAAGTCACAGTCAAACTCATGCTGAACGCCTTCTACGAGCTTCTCAGCAGAGTTCGAAGGACGCAGTTTTCTGATCACCTCCGGGTCCTTTTGGATTCACTGACTGAACTGATCGGTAAGCTTGGCGGGAGCTCCCCTGATGCTGACCTCGACGAGCTTCGTGGCCGCTTGGAAATCATAAAGAGAATGGTTGCTGGCTCAAAAGGTCAGCTTGCTACACTCGAGTCATCGTCGGGCGTCAAAAGAGGCGGTACGCAGCCAGTTTCATCGACTTTCCCAAAGCACATTCAGACGCCTGGTGGAAGACACGACAACGATTTCGCCGACATCTCCAACATTGCCATCCTACCAACTTATGGAGAAGTGACCAGCGACCACGCAGTATATCTGCCCTCTACTGACTTTTCTCATCCGCACGTCCTCCAAGACTCCATGCAGAGATACATCGATTCCACGTTTCGACTCGTTAGGCATGATATCCTCGGTCCTATCGCCGATGTCCTCCGCGATGTCCTCTCGTCAAAGGATCCGTTGAAAGGGCAGTTCTCTGGCAAAGAGACACAAGCGCAAATTTATGTGGCGTCCAACATTCGACGTATCTCCGTCGACGAAAAGTATGGGTTGGAAGCGATCGTTTCGTTCCTAGCCCCTTCTTTTATCCGCAAAAGGTCACCCTCAGATCAGCGCTCTTGGTGGCAGGCTTCTCCTCGACTGGGAGAAGGGACACTTTTATGCTTTGTGTCATCTGAAGCCGATCACAACAGCCTACTTTTCCTCCAGGTCGTTTCCAAGAGGACCGAAGCAGACTCTGAACATTCGGATTCGAGTAAGAGCACTCTTGTGCCCAAGAAGTCCTTCCCAAGCGTTACCGTCAAACTGGCGACGAGTCAAGAGGTAGACCTGGCTCTGCTTATTCGGCTATTTCAAAACAAGACCCAAGGCGTACTTGTTGACTTTAACGGCGTTATCCCCCACACCTTTGTGCCAATTCTCAAGAACTTGCAAGAGATAAAGCGCGAGAACCACATTGCGTTTCAAAAGTGGATTCTGCCAGGCTCACCTCCAGGGGAGAGTATTCCGCCGCCTTTGTACGCTCGCAAAGCTGGTTTTGTTTTTCCCTTGGGCTGCATTTCGAAAGGCGAACAAAAAGACCTTCGATTGGATCCCACGTCTCCTGGTTCGATCAACCTTGGAGAGATAGAAGCTATTACCGGCCTCGACAGTGGCCAATGTCTTGGTCTTGTCAATGCGCTCACGCGAGAATATGCACTCGTCCAAGGACCCCCTGGAACTGGAAAATCGTACCTTGGCGTTCAGCTCGTGAGGGTCTTGCTTGCTGTAAAGAAAAAGGCCAATTTGGGTCCCATTCTCGTCATGTGAGTTTTAATATGCCTGCAAGACTTGTGCTGACCTTGACATAGCTGTTACACCAACCACGCCTTGGACCAGTTTCTCAAACATCTCCTTGCCATGGGGATTGAGGCAATCATCCGCATCGGCGGCCGCAGCGTTGCTGAAGACCTCAACGGCAAGAACCTCCGGATCGTCAGCAAAGACACACCAAAGACAAGAATCGAGGGCCAGATCTTGGCTCAAGCTTATGGCGAGTTCAACACATCGATAAAGGCGGCGGGGCGGGCCCTAGGACCTCTGCACCAGGCTCGCAAGGGCCCCAGTTGGAACGGTCTATGGTTCTTTTTAGCCCGTAACTACCCCGAGATATATCAACAGCTCAGGCGAGAGCAAGCAGATGGGTTCAAGACTGTCAGCAAAGATCCTCTGACAGCGTGGCTTGGTGGACGACCCCCTGATACAGCTGGGGATGCTCCGCAGCCCAGTCTACAACGCCTGACCCGTCGGGCTAAGCAAGACGTCGATTGCCTCTCTCCATCAGAACGTTGGCTATTGGTAGATCACTGGCTTGAAGAACAACAAGAGGCCCAAGTCGGCCTGGTCTTTGAGTCCATCGACGAGTCCGAGCAGCACCAGAAGACAATCAACAAAACTCATCAAGCGGTCAACCAGCGAACCATCGCTCAGGCTGACGTGGTGGGAATAACTACCACATCGCTTGCCCGGAATATCGACATGCTGCGAAGTGCCAAACCCAAGATTGTCATCTGCGAAGAGGCTGGAGAACTGAGAGAGGCCGACATCATCTCTGCTTTGATGCAGAGCGTTGAACACATGATCCAGATTGGCGATCACAAACAGCTGCGGCCACAGATCAACAACTTTTCCCTCAGTCTAGAGTCAGCGTCTGGAAGAACTTGGCAGCTGGACCGCAGTCAGTTCGAGCGACGGGCTGTCGGCGAGCCAGGCCTGCCTGCAGCTCCTTTTGCCCAGCTCAACGTACAACGGCGAATGAGACCCCAAATCTCACAACTCATCAGAAGAGTGTATCCCAGTCTTCGGGATCACGGGAGTGTGGAAGAGCTTCCAGATGTAACTGGCATGCGTCAGAATCTCTTTTGGCTTGATCACAACCACATGGAGGACACGGGGGGTGATGGTACTCGTGTCAAATCCCACAGCAACATCTGGGAGACAAACATGGCGACAGCTCTTGTCCGTCATCTCGTCCGTCAAGGTGAGTATAGAACCGAGGACATTGCCCTTCTCACCCCTTACACGGGTCAGCTGCAGCAATTGCGGGCTGCACTCAGCAAGGACTTTGAGATCTGCCTTAGCGACCGAGACATGGACAAGCTGGCACATGAAGGTTTCGAGAATGAGCCTGGACATGACTATCTGGCAGGCAGCGATCTAAAGACGGTCCAAAAGAAACAGTTACTGCAGACCATCCGCCTAGCCACAGTCGACAATTTTCAAGGCGAGGAAGCAAAGGTCATTGTTGTATCCCTGGTACGCAGCAACCCGCAGCACAAAGTGGGCTTCCTCCGAACCGAGAACCGTATCAATGTCCTACTCAGCCGCGCTCAACATGGCATGTACTTGATTGGTAACTCGGAGACATACCTCAAGGTGCCCATGTGGGCTGATGTCCATGGTCAGCTCTCTGAAGCTGGCGCCGTCGGGACCAAGCTGGAGCTGTGCTGTCCCCGTCATGCAGACACTCATCTTCTTTGCGCCGAACCTGAAGATTTTGCAACCAAGAGCCCCGAAGGTGGATGCAATCTGCCCTGCTCTCGACGACTGGAGCCCTGTGGTCACAGGTGCCAGGCACCATGCCACTCCACGGCCATGCATGATGCTTTCGCGTGCCAGCAGCCATGTCCTCGTGTCCGAGATACCTGCGATCATGAATGCTCTAGGCTCTGCGGAGAGCGCTGTGGACGATGCCGGGTCTCAGTTCATAACGTCCAGCTCCCCTGTGGACATGTCAAGAAAACACTACCCTGCTTCCAGAAACTAGGCTTGGCATCAGTCAAGTGCACCGCTCAGGTGGAAAAGGTAGTCCCCGATTGTGGCCATACAGTTATGGTGGGCTGTTGCGAAGATGTCACATCAAAGACGTTCTGCTGCCCTCAGCCATGTGTCGAGATACTTGCCTGTGGGCACCAATGTGTCGGTTCCTGCAGCAGCTGTAGCAAGGACGACAACGGAAAGACCACTTTCAACCATCAAAGGTGCACAAAGGTATGCGGCCGTCCTTTTAGCACCTGCAACCATAGCTGTACGCGCATGTGCCATGATGATGACTGCGGGAGCTGCAAAGCACCATGCGAGGTAAGTTGTTCCGCCTAGCCAGCCCTGATACAATGGATTTATCAGGATAATATCAGCAGACTCTAACATCTACCAGGTCCAGTGTCCGCACTCCAAGTGTGCTTCACCTTGCAACAATGCTTGTGCCCCATGTATCGAGAAATGCACCTGGTCCTGTCCCCATCAAGGGTCCTGTTCGATGCCTTGTTCAGCGCCGTGCGACCGCCTCCCCTGCGACAAGAGATGTACCAAGATACTTATATGTGGCCACCAGTGTCCAAGTTTCTGCGGAGAGGATTGCCCGGTGGATTACTGCCAGGAGTGTAGTGGGAAGGGGGACGCCCGAGTCGATCTCTTGGAGTTTCGATCCTACAACGAGGTCGATCTGAACGAAGATCCCATCGTGGTGCTCGGATGTGGCCATTTATTTACTGGCGAGACACTGGATGGCCTCGTCGGCTTGGACGAAGTCTACACGAGGGACAAGCAAGGAAACTCTGATAGATTAAAGGACACTTCGGGCTCATTCGCCAGAAATGTACCTTTCTGTCCGGACTGCAAGCGGCCAATCCGCCAGTTTGCGACGAAGCGGTACAACCGGCTCATTAACAGAGCTGTCATGGACGAAATTTGCAAGCGATTCATCATCAAGGGTCGGATGGATCTCGACATACTTGAACGCCGACTTCAGGATCTCGAGGCTCAGGTAAAGTCATCTCGCCTGTCCAACGCAGCAAATACACATACCTTGTTGTTTAACAAAAGGTACCTGGACCTGGAGAAGCTCAGAGCCTCAGCTAGAGCACTCGCGAAGCAGATGGATGACAGCCACCAGCCGACCAAAGTGCTCATTGATGCGATTGCTACATCCCGGAGAAAGGAAGCGGGCAATCCTCTATCCGTCACGCGGCAGATAGAGGCTCTCAAGCTCTCGCCGCCAGCACCTGACCGGCAAATTGTTCTTGGAGCACAGTTGGTCGGTATCAAGGTCCGGGAAGTGCAGCTGCAGGATGCCGCTGAAGTTATCAAGGCAGGACAGGGTCAAAGCGCTAAAGGTCTTGATCGACCATGGTCGAAAGCGTCACTTGCATCGCTGATCAAGTTTCTCACTGACTGCGAACATCTCATCGACCAGGCCAAGGAGGCGAGCCTCCCTCGGATTCTGGTTGCAGCGACCCTGGGTTTCGCAAAAGGCTCCCAGCTCTTGGGTTGGCGCATACGTTCAGGGCCAATTGGCGAGGACGCTCAGCCTGACACCAATTTACCAAAGACAGTCGACGACCGAGCCGATATTGCTCGCAAGCTGCTCGCGGATGCGTTATCCCAGTGTTTGAAACTTGAGAACTGCGGCGATTTGCAAGACAAAGTGAGCGAGATGATTCGTCTATTCGATGGGCCTCGATACCAACAGGTGACTCTGGAGGAGTTGGCGTCGATCAAATCGGCAATGATTAGCGGAAGACAGGGCATTGCGACGCATGCTGGACACTGGTACAACTGTGTCAACGGCCATCCCGTGAGTTTCCCTCTCTTTTGCTTGTGTCAGGCTGACTGGTGGTCTAGTTTGCGATTGGAGAATGTGGCATGCCCATGGAAGAAGCTCGCTGCCCAGAGTGTGGCGAACGGATTGGGGGGCGTAACCATCAGGCCTCGGAGGGAGTATCTCGTGCTGAGGACATGGAGCAAGTTTGAGTAAGAGATCATGTGCATGTAGCTGAGGACACGGAAGACCAAGTGGGATATCATGCAAATGACTGCTTCATGTGGTGGACCAACAGTAACTGATAGAACAGGCTAATTGAACAAGTGGATATAATAAATCTGCAGGCTCACGCTTTCCAATGCGCACAGTCATGACAAAACGGACAAAACCAATCCTACACTCCAATAACTCCAGCGCTTGTTTGGATGTATTGCTTAGGCGCCGTGGCCTATTAATTGAGTTAGCATCATGATAAAACAGGTTGACTGTGTAACTTACGTCCGAGGGAGCGGCCCATCTTGGACATCTCCTTTGCCTGATGCTCCTTGACCTTTGCCCTCCTCGAGTCCTCCCTGGCCTCGACCTCGAGCCTCTTGACGTGCTCCCTGGCCTCGCGGACGCTCATGCGGGCCTCCTCCAGGGCGCGGTCGGCCTGGCGCTCGGCCTGCTCGGCGCTGCGGACACGCTCTCGGGCCTCGAGGACGGCTGGGTCCTGGTCGGACTTGCCGCTGAGGCGGGAGAGGAAGCCGCCGCCGCTGCCGCCGGGGGACCGAGACGAG
>JAJODA010000544.1:0-38188 GCA_021730345.1 Fusarium cicatricum
GCTTGTCTGAGTGTGCGTGGTGCCTCTACGTGTATTGCCCTGTTGCGAGGCCGTGTTTGCGCCAGCTTGAGCATCTACAAGACCGAGTCCTCAGCAGCCAAGAGCCTTCTTTCTCAATTTAACACAAGCTTCCGCACACACACACACACATTCACCCCTCCTGTCACCGAGAGCTTGAGACAAGGAGTAGTAACGCAAACAAACGACGCCTTGTGGTTCATGATTGGGATCTTCAAGACGGCGCCGGTAGACACCACTCGCACCTCTCCCGCCGTTGAGACCGTGTCATGACATGTCCCCACCGCTCGGTCAGTCAGATCGCCCTCGACTGCCACCAACGACAGCATGTCGTCCTCGGGCTCGTCCTTTACCTCGTCGTCGCTCGGTCGCCCGCCAACTTACGGACGGCCGTACGTCAGTCCCGTTGACTCGACCTGGACCCCGACCTCCGGCATCTCAACCATTTCTGCTCCGACTACCGAGGGATCGGCCACCGATACTTCGGTGCTCGATCTTGGCCCTCCGGGCTTTCAAGCTACAATGTACGCTCGTGGACCCCTCGAGACCAATTGCTGACATATCGCTGATTCCGACCTTGACAGAATTCTTTTCCAGGATACTCCCGACGAGCGAGTCATCTACTTGGGTCCCTGGGAGGTGGTGGGATCTGAGCAGCGTCGAGTGCTCTGGCAAGGCAGCTATCAGAACGAGCTTCTTGAACACTACTGTGCGTGCCAGAGATGCCAATGCTATCTCAATTCGTGGTTAGCTAACTCATTGCGCTTGCAGTGCCCTCAGATATTCCTTCTGACATACATCCTCACACCTTGCACGGGCGCCACCGCCCGTACTACGACCCTGCTGATATGGAGCGATATCTGACGTTTCAGGAGCCGCATCGAGTTCGATACACGACGGACGAAGGGGTCTGCATCCACGACCAGTACATCAAGATTAGATACGAATTCACCTCAATCGAGAGCTCCATTCAGTTCCAAGGTGACCTGCGCCGGAAGGATTTGGTGGACTTTTATGACGTTGACGTTGTCTGGACTAATGTTCATGGCCGCACAGATAGCTTTGGAAAGGTCAAGGGCATAGGCGCGATCCAGCGACTCAAGCTCTGGAGAGATCGTTACACGACCTTTCATTCTCTCAGCGTGTGGGCGAACAAAACCGACGGCCAATATCGTGAATACGACATCCATTGCTTCGATGGTGAGATTCGTGGACGAGACGACCGCGCAAAGCAGCTCCGACTCAAGGCTCAAGACCCAAGGCACAACTCAGGCGACGATCATCAGTCACATCGGCGCTTCTCCCTGGCGCATCGCATACGACCGAGGACGAGAACAAGCAGCTCGTCGGAGCCAAGGTCGATGCAACCGGTTCAGCCGACACTCGACATACGATACATGGCTATACAGTTTACTGAGCGTCAAGGTAATGCCGTTCCTGAGAGGAGAGTGGCTCCCAACTGGAGTCCCTAACCCTGTTTCCCGGGAATGTCAGCTAACAGTCACCCCAGCATATCGGCGGTTTATCGATACGTGGCTGTATTGCCACAGTTCAGACCGCGAGTTCAACGGCATCCCATTCCCACCGAACCACTTTGAGCTGCCTTCGCCTCAGATTTTGCCGGGCCATTCTCCCGATTTACCGGTGTCGGGTTGGCAGAACCACACTCTGGACTCAGTACCAGAACCCTCGGATGCGGCCGAAGCTACGCCTTGATCTACCATTGTCAGATGCAGCCAGTTGCACCACTGACCCAAACCACATGCTCGCTCTGCAGCGTGCAGGTGGGGTGACGGCCGTCCGTTCCAGGGGGATAGGGATAGCTCACAGCTTTTCACCTGTCAAGGGGATCTGCAATTGTCGGGGCCGTGGGGGGTCGTTGGCTGACGGCGTAGTTTGACGAGCGGCGGCGGCGGACAGCCGTTGGTAAATCCCACCTGTCGCTCGCCGTGGGCAGACTTTCTCGGGCGTATTTGAGCCCCACTCCGAAATGTCTTGGGACCCCGCGATGCTTGGATCAGACCACGGATGTGTCGTCATTGAGATACGCAACCGGCCTGGAGCATGATAAAGAGGAAGCTCCCTTTACTGCTAGGCCGCCGCTGCCACCTCGACACCAACCCATTGGCCTTTCTATCTTCAACATCGCCGTCATGAAGGTCATCCTCGCCATCAATGCCGGATCTAGCTCGGTCAAGATCTCCGTCTACACCGCCGACAAGAATGCCGTACCCCGCCAGATCGCAGAGCTTCAGATCAGCGGTCTCACTGCCCCACCAGCGCAGCTCACATATACACGACGCGGCGAGAAATTGCTAAAGGCCAAAGAGGTTTCCGATGCCGTCAAGAACCAGGAAGACGCCTTTGATCTACTCCTCAAGACTTTTATCGACGACGATGGCTTAGAGGAGATTACGTCCAAGGAAGACATTGCCATTGCCAGCCATAGAATTGTCCACGGCGGCGATTACGACTGCTCACAGATCATCACCTCAGAAACCTACCACCATATTGAGGAACTCAGCGACTTGGCACCGCTTCACAACGGCGTCGCTTTGAGCATTGTCGACACGTGCATCAAGGCGCTTCCCGATACCGTCAACGTTGCTTGCTTCGACTCGCAGTTCCACACGAGCTTGCCACCGCATATCTACACATATCCCATTAATCCCAAGATCGCAAAGAGCAACCGCCTGCGCAAGTATGGCTTCCACGGCATCAGTTATGCCTTTATTACGCGATCCGTCGCCGACTTCCTCCACAAAGATGCCAGCAACCTCAACATCATCGCTCTCCACCTGGGCAGCGGCGCGAGTGCATGCGCCATCAAGGGCGGTAAGAGCTGGGACACGAGCATGGGACTGACACCCTTGGCGGGCCTCCCCGGAGCGACTCGAAGCGGCAGTGTTGATCCTAGGTGAGACGCCCCGGCCCCACCGGATGAAGCGGAATCCTACCCTCATCAGATCATGCAGAGAGATCCGGAACCGATACGGGCTCTCTCCCAAGTTTTAAGGTTCTCGCATGCTAACCCTTGTCAACCTTGTAGTCTTGTTTTCCACTACGCCAGCGACGTGGGGAAGCTGTCCCCTGCCTCAACGAAACATCTTCACATCTCCCGTGCTGAAGAGATCCTCAACAAGGAGAGCGGGTGGAAGTCCATGACTGGCACCACAAACTTTGGCGTCGTGGCCGAATCTGACGACCCCACTCACCGCCTCGCCTTTGAAATCTTTGTCGACCGCGTCTCTGCCTTTATCGGCTCCTACTTTGTCTCGCTGGAAGGACGCATCGATGCCCTCGTCTTCGCCGGTGGCATCGGCGAGCACAGCGCCAAGCTCCGCTCCGCAGTCGTCAGCCACGTCGCCTGCCTAGGCTTCGCGCTCGATGATGACCGCAACAGCCAGCCTGTCAAGGACGTGGTCCAGGAGCTGGGCAGCCCGGATGCTTCGCAGCGGGTACTAGTCTGCCAGACGGACGAGCAGTTGGAGATGGCGAGACTGTGCGCCGAAAAGGAGGATCTGTGGTGATGCTCCTGCAGATTCTGACGGGGACATGATGCGACGATGTGCCGGTATAATGATGACGGGACGCCAACGGAGTCATTCTAGCGATTATGTGACTTAGGCATTAACGAATAAAAAGAAAGAACCCGTTTAGACAATAGGGGTTGCGCATGAGCCGAGTTCAAAGGGCCAGGCTCAACACCAACCTGTAATGAGATCAGGACGTAAACTGACGAGACCAACTTGTGTTTGATGCGGTGAGTGAGTCGCGCGAGGATATGCCCATATCATTCATTACAACAGCTGGCGGTGAGTGTAAATCCAAACCCCGGCTGTTTGGGATGAGAAAAGTGCAGGCCTCGTACAACGCTGACCAAGGCATGAGAAAAGGGCGGTTATATCGTGCATATGGCGATACTGTCTTGAACTAGTGGTTGCTGTAATATTGAATGAAAAACCCTCAAACCTCGCGTATTGGTGTATTGAATCTTCCAATCCATACACGTACTTATTTGTACACATTCATCGTCGATATTCGGTAAGTCGGAAACAGTTCATTCTGGTCAGAGCTTGAGCAGTTTTCGATGAACCAAACCTAGGGGGATGCTACACATTCATATCTAGTTGTAAACACTAGTTATCACGACTGGGTGAAACAGAATTGGAAGAGCAAAGTGGTATCAATTGCGCACATCTCGAGCGCCCCATCTAACTCATAAAGACCCAAAGGGCAACTCCTCCTCTCTGCTAAAAAACTGACTATACATGAACAATCCAAAGCTGCCGTCTAGCCACGGCACCAGCAGTCATATTCTGTACTGCTGCAATTCTCTTTTGCGCCTCATTCCCAGTATGCTCGAAAACAGCTCTCTCCATCGTGCCATGAGGCAGCTCTTTTTCAGCGCCGCAGCTTTGGAACCAAAGAAACAAACCAAAGACATCAAGTCGTCAAGTTCCTCCAACGCCTTGCGTTTCCCCGCCAAAGATTTTGGGGCTCCAGAGGGGCGTGTCCTGTCGTATATCTAAAACCTTGTAACAGGGAAAATAATCATGTCGTGCGCCAGTTCGTGTGCTCGCGACACTGTCATGTCCCAGATGAACGTTTTGAAAAGGGGAAAAAAGAAAAAGCAAGCATGATAAAACGCCGTATCCATTCGGGTTGTTGATCGTGTACTCATACAGCCCGCGGTAAAAACATGTCCGTGTAAAAATGCGCCCCCACATCTTTAGGGACCAGTAGTCATAAAAGTATGCCGAATTTTTGTGTTTGAAACAAGAATGGTGTGAGTATGATGGTGTCGTGGTTGTTTAGCGCAGGATTGAGAAGATTAGGATTATCAATAAAGCGTAAACGTTGATGATGATGTGAAGTATCAATGGTATGGGGAGGAAGACGTTCAAGCGCCAGAGCCCTCTTGGCAGGCCACAGCCATGGCCAGAGCATCGAGACCGCTTGGTGTCCTACCAGTGACAGGGCGGTTGAGAAGGGTGAGATTGCGGCCTCGAGCGTCCCATGATCCACTGTCAAGGCTTGGTGAGGGAAGAGGATAAGGGTCAGCTTCGTGACGGCTTCTTGAATCCCGCGATGAAGTAGTGCGGCTTGCAGAAGGGCGCCCAGACGAAGAATTGCGACGAGCATCAGCAAGAGACGCCCGGTGACCGCGTTGGCCTGCCGAGGATCGAGCCTTGTCCTTGTAGTGAGTCTCAAGGTGCTGCTTCATGTTGTCGGCACGAGTGAACTTCTTCTGGCAACCAGCAAAGGTGCACTGAACAGCCTTCTCGGCGGTGTGAATCTTGGAGTGGCGCGAGGCGTGGCCAGAGGTGGTGAATGTCTTTTCGCAACCATGGGTGTCGCGATACCGACAAGGGTATCGCTTGCCGGGTCGCTCGGGCATGGGTGAAGAGCGAGGTTGGCTGACCATTTCGGCATCATACGAATCCGAGCGGCCGCTGTCCGAGTAGGCTGGTCGCTTGGCGTCGAGACTGTAGTCATGAGGAATAGAGTACATGGTCTGTTGTCGCGGATAGAAGTCGACGCTGGGTGTCAAGGGCGACACAGGATCGATGCTCATTTGAGAGTCATAGGAGTCGGAGCGCAACAATTCGGGAGTATTGGGCGAAGAAGCATTGCTACCAGTGGCGGGGTAGGACTGCGGAAGGACATAGCTAGGGTGGAAGCTAACGGGCCTTTGTTGTTGTTGCTGAGGGGCGCTGTCATCGTTAAGAAGCGACACCCGTCGACCAGCGGCATTGATGGTATGCATTGTCATTGTAGTTGTTGGTGATTTCACCTAGACACGATAGGGTGAGGTTGGTGGTTGGCTTGGTGGTGGAGGCTTCAAGTCTTGTTACAAGTAGCAGTGAGAGAGGTTATGGGAGGACGACGTGATGTAAGAGGTCAAGGTACGACAGATGCTGAGAGGTCGAGTGACTTTGTAAGAGTATATAGCGAGTGAGGAGGAATATATCATTCAGCCACAGGACAGTAACTCAGGTTGTCGGAGATATAGGAGCACAAGGAGAAGGGTGAGAAGGTCCAGCATCAAGCGAAACGAGGCTGGAAGGGATGGCTGGAGCTTAAGTTTATAACCCGTCGACGAAGGCGGAGGGCCCAGCAAGAGGAAAACAACGGGAAGGACAAGGGAGTGCAGCAACACGCCTACGAGGGGGAGGGGTGGGGAAGTAACCAAGTGATGGATAGGATGAAAGGGATGGGATAGGGTGAAAGACAGCATGGGATTTTTCGCGCAACCCCATCGATCGATGAGATCGAACAAAGTTGTCGAGTCTGAGCCTTAGGTGAGCCACGGAGATGGGTCCGCTGAGTGGCGTACGGTTTTGGGGGGGGAAGAGGCCAAGACTCTCCAGCTTGAATTTTCGGGTTTTAGAGGGGGGTGTGGTGGTGTGGTGGTGTGGGGTGCAGACAAGCCCACCTCAGGCGTTTAGTAGGTACTGTGGAGGGGCTCAGATACGTACTGTGGCTCCCTGACATGCTAAGGGCTCCAAAGAGGCACCTGCCCTGAGAGTCATCAGCAAGCTCCCGCTCCCTCCTCCCAACAACCACTCGCATTCACTCCCACACTGGCCCGACCCTGCCGACGGGTTTGGCTGGAGCCTCAATTCGGGCGGTGTGGGGTCGCCTGCCTATCGACAAGGGGGTACGTACATAAGTACACAAGTACAGTAGCTACGTGGATCCCAAAGCAAAATGTGAGCGACAGGGTTTTCAACTAGTGGAGCGTTTACTAGGGTCGGGGCAAGGAAGCTGCAGGAAATGTCAGGGAAAGTGCCAGGGGTCACACCACGACAACCAGGGCAGGCAGGACAAACAAGGCCAGCAGGGGTCCCTCTCTCTCTCAATCTCTCTCTCTCTCTTTCCAGCGCAACCAAGCCAATGGCCGATTGAACCTCACCCGGACAGCAAGCCCCGAGAATTTGAGGATGGTACGGAGTACCCTTCACGCGAAACCTTCGGGGCAATGTCGATCATCCCTCTCCTCAACTTGAATCTCGTCGCTTTCAGCCTCGCTGCACCACCCGACGCGCCGCAATTCTTGCTGACCCCTTAAATGATTACCATGTCCCTCGATCCGATCATGTACTGCACAATACCGCGTACTCGCTACGTGCACCACAGCCCTGCTGGCCTGCAACACATACCTCGTTGCTGGTCAGTAAACATCCTCATGTTCTAAACCGAGTACAACGGTTTGCACCACAACTTGCACTCGGACGAGATTCGCGCACTCGGCCGCATCGAGTCTGGCCGCGTCGCGTCGCGTTGCCATCTCGACAGCAACGTTGGCTTACAGGCAGCTAGCTGATAAGACACTTTTGGCCCAGAAACCACTCTAGGAAGCCTGGACCCTTAATTCACAACCCTCATCTCGATCTCCTAGTTGTTTTCGGCGTCACAATGACGACTAGCGGGATCAACGGAGCTAGCACGGGAGGTACACAGAACCCCAAGACCCTGTACACCCTCAAATCGCACCATCATGACGTCAAACTTGGAGCAGCAGCTCACTAGCCAGGGCCGAGACTCTGCGTCTGTCGAGTCGATTTTCGGAATGCGCTATGGCAATTGTCCGATTCTCCTCAATTCGCACGACTCCGCGCCCAAGTACCATCGACCCTCATCTGTCTTTGGATCCATGCTGGCGGCAGTCGTTTATACAACCAGGTCCAGAAAATTCAGGGAGCACGACAGAAACTCTCTTCATCTGCTCATGCAGGGCTACTCCTGTCTCGTCCGGGATCCCGGTGAAAGGAGGAGGACCCTGCACATCCCTAATTGGAACTCTAGCGTTTCTTATTTTCAAGTCCAGTTGTCGGCTTATCAAGACATTGATTGGAAATATTAACGAAGAATGCGATATCTATCGCACCCAGATAGTTTTCCCCCGCGCTGCGTCTACATAACAGTACAGTACGATGCGCTTACTCGAGTACACACGCTCAACGCCAATGTTTAAGCCAATGCGCCCCAAAGGTCGACGTGAGAGGGGCAAGTGGTTGAGCAAATGAGCAAAGAGCTCCGTCATTGTGACAGCGCCCCGGATTTTGTTGACTCTGAAAGGAAGTTCTCTTCCCGCGACCCCGAAACCAACATGGACTCTCGGGGCTCGAGGGGCAGATTCAAAGTCGTGCCTTGCTAGCGGTCTTGGTCTGGGGAACGTCCCCTCGTCGTAACCCACCGCGCTCATCCTTGTCTTTACCCATGGCCCGTTGCCGGTTGCGGGCGCCGAGGGGAGCTGTGGGCCAACTTACACGGTTGGACCAGGGGCACACAAACACCCCCGTTCTACTTTGCGACTAGCTTCTGCCTCGACTTCAGAGCGAAGCAGCGCTCCTCAACGAGTGGCGAACGGGCGGAGGCGGACGATGGTTCCCTGGGCGCTAAAGTTCCAAGGGTCGTTCCAAGGGTCCCCATTGACACGGGGGGACAAGAGGCCATCAACCAATAATCGGATAGATCGGAGAAAATGCGATCAAGGGAGCAAAGATGTGGGCTTGGGTGGGAACAGATTCAATGCCAAGAACTGAACCTGCTTTGACCTGCGCCAGCGCCTAACTCCGTGCTCTTCACCAGCGGCTTCCAGCCATTGTTCGCCCATATTCGATCTCAACGGTCTTTGATCATTCAGATATCACGAGTCGTCCTGAGTAGGAATGCCGACCGCAACGTTAACGATGGATAGACTAGGCAAGTCGGCGGGGTTCTGAAGCTATTACAACTCAAAAATAAGACGACCGTTTACTGTTCGTCAGGATGGCATGCCTCAGACGTCTCGTCAAGGTTGCATACGGCATCTTCAACCAATGAGTGAGCTCCGGGCGAGCTCCGGACGGCGGGCTTGGAAAGTCTATCTACGCTTCCAACTCAGTTTTCCAACTTGGCGGAGGAGGCACCGTGTCCCCAAGAGCGTCGCATTGGCTGTGGCCTGCCAGGCCGGCCTGACCCTGGCCCCTGCAATCGCTAACGACGGGAGCTTACCACGTACGTAGTCGGTTTTGCTCAGCCCAAGCCGTTCCATCAAGGGGCACAAGAAGTGTTCAACGATGCACTTACATCCAATGACACCACATCATGGTAATTAGCAGCCTCTGGTGATGGTGTTTTCCTGTGCTGTATCCCAATCCCGTTCAAGGATCCATCCTGTGAACATGGCCTTTGCGTCTTGAATTTCACCCCTGACATCGTGTCAGATTGGCTTTTCCTTGCCCCTCGCACCAGCGCTGACCAGGGTGCAACACAATGCAGTGGTAGATATGGCTACATACGAATCTCGTACAGCACATACAGACACTGTTGTGGCTACTCCAGGAGGCAGATCACGATATGGGCATGTGCTGACAAGTCTGCGGCCGTTTTGCTCCGGTTCCCAGCCAGGCTTGGCAAGGTTCCACGAGGCGCCCACCCCCCATTCCTAGGACCCTTGAGGTCGGCTTTCAGGGTCCCTCCACATGGACATCTGTGTCGAGGGCCCTGTTGCAGTCTGTCGAGCGCAGATTTCTGTCACCGTGGTCACGTCATCAAATCTCGGCTTGGGACTGAGTGCGTCTCACAACGCCCCATCAGCCGTATCCCGTACCGTCGGCCAGAACTGCTACAGTACTGTAAAGTACAGGCTTCTCTGGACCCTGTGGCAGAATAATCCCCTCCAGGGTCTTCAAATCCCCGGTTTGGTTCCTGGGTTCCTCGCGACCTCACAACCGATCGTCCCGCGAATGCAGCAAGGAATGAGGTTGGACAGGGTCTTATCGTCTTGGGGGAGATAACAAGCTACACATCGGCTTTGAGAAAGCTTGACTCTAAAACATTCACTGTCAATTTCATGGTCCCGAGGATAATAACCTGCCTTGGAGAAACCCGTTTCATGCGGTTTCGAATTGTTCATCCGACTACTACGCGGCCACGACAGCGGTTCGAAACTGGGCCGAAGCCAAGTGAAAGGACCCGGGTTCAACGAGAATCGAGGGTGTGTGCGGGCGACAACTTGGTCCTTGGGCCAGTAACTTCAGCGACAGGAGAGGGGGAGCGCAGACGACCAAAGCTTCCATGTCATAGGGAATTCCTTGGAAACCAAGAACTCAAGCAGGGTCCTAGAGTATTTCCTGGCCAGCGGGGCATCTTCATGGCGGCGGCGGCGGCAGAAAGGGCATCGGATCGCATTACGTAGTGAGGGTGATCGAAAATCGAAAATCGAAAGGGATTGAGTCAACGACGCTCACTTAAGATCTCAATTTGGGCGGGGGATCGGCTGCTTTTGGGCTCTTTGGGCCTTGCCTGTGTGGAGTGCGCCAGTTGAGCGCCAGTTGAGCGCACTGGCAGGGCAGCCTCATCGGTCCCGTCCGCGTGGCTCATGAGGGTCCCGCCGCCCCAGCACCGGCTGCGAGTTAGACAAGAGCCCGCAAAGACAGACACCGGAGAAGAGGGCCCGGAGGGGGACTAGGACCGACCACAGGCGGACCCGCCTGACCTGGCCGAGGGCACATGGCGAGCAGGGACTGCGCTATCATTAAACAGGCTCACAGTTCTCGACGTATCGCTCCTTTCGGCCACCACTCCCTTGAGACATGTGCGAATCCGACCGCTGAACCAAAGTAGTCACTCTCTTGTTGTTTCGGCATAGATTGTCAGGCACCGGCCTCAACCAGCCCATCCGCCAACCCAGTCGCCCGGCGCCCGGTGCCCGGAGCGGGTAGCCAGCATGTCCGGCCGAGACGGTGTCTGCTTAGCTGCCGCTAATCCCCTTCTTCAGTCTCTGGCTGTCTGGGCATTGTGAGAATCCTTCCCTCTGGGCAAGACAAAACCACTTTGGCCTGCATCACGATGGTTTACTTGGTCGAGTGCCTCCTAGGTAACTCATCAATCACCGCCTTTCTGTTTTGACGCTCTCGTCTTATCAAAGTCAAGCCAGATGTGACCTTTTTCGCATGATGTCACACGTCATTACTAGCCAGCCCCTGTCATGTCACGGGCCTGAGCTTTGTCAAATCTCGCTCCCTTTTGTTCTGGTGTACTCCGTACATTAGGTATCATGGGAACCCCGGCGTCAAGGATCCTCCTTCTCTGGTAATCGATCGATGAGAGGTTGTGAAGCTCGGGCCCTTTGCTCCGTCCCCGGGCTGCGACAGAGCTGCCTTCTTCGATCATCTTCTATTCTTCCTTTTCTCTCTCTGGTTGCCTTTAGACGCGCTATATCAGGTCTAGGGCCGGCCATTTCTCTCCTAGTCGGTACAGAATCGGTCAAGATAGCACGACGTCATAGCATCTCCTCTCAATCTTTTTTAGATGGTTTTTCTCTTCCTTTGCTTCTTTGCGTCCCGCCCAAGCGAGGTCTAGCTCGGCCCTCGCTTGTGCTTCACGGCGCCACGCTTTGTCAGGTACAGTAGCGATGTGCAACGTCATGGTCTCTCGTCTTTTTCTCCAGATGCACCAGCATGTCACGCGCATTACCGATGAGGTGGCTCTGCAAGAAAACGTGAGGACCCGGGTCCTGGCAGATGGGGAGGGACCCTTATTGTGTCGCTTGTCAAAATCCCCACACTCTTCCTTGAAGACACAATCTCCCCTTTCCCATGGAACCGGGGCCAATAAGGAGAGGAACAACCATCCTTTACAGTTCGCCTATTCCAGGATAGAAAGGTGAGGGATTACGGGTGTA
The DNA here is from genome assembly GCA_021730345.1 of Fusarium cicatricum. Classification (NCBI taxonomy): domain Eukaryota; kingdom Fungi; phylum Ascomycota; class Sordariomycetes; order Hypocreales; family Nectriaceae; genus Fusarium; species Fusarium cicatricum. Next base: position 11,696 of record JAJODA010000544.1, read on the forward strand.
GTACAGGCATATGATAGGTATGTCACTCGGGCCAATGGCGGCTCAAGGGATCAAAGATAATATTTACTGGTCAAGCTGGTTTCTGCTGCAGATCCTTGATTCTTGTGGGCTTACCGATCCGTCGTCGTCGTGTCCATGGACAAAACCACCATGGCATTGTACTATTTTTTTCGCACATCTCGATGCGCTGAAACAACCGTGTTTTTTTTTGGCGGTGAAGCACGCACCAAGCATAGCATCTCATGCTACAGACACCCTTGCCTGGACGACCAGCTGTGTGCCGCGTCTGCTGACTATCCACAGACTACTTACTGCAAGGCAGACAACAACAGGGCCCAACTTGGTGGGAATTCCACAAGACCAGCTACCCTGGATAAAAGATCCCGTCTCGTGTGCTGTCGTCTGCGCCGGAACCTAGGGACCCTGAGCCTAGCGCAACCTGCATAGCTGGGAGAATACTCTGTACAACGGCGTCTCTTGTGATTTACAAGTCGGTCAGTCTTCCCAGAAAAGGGACCAATGTCCTGCCTGACAGGTCACGCTCGTGGAATTGTTTGCCGATCATCGTCGATCGATCGAGATTTATGATTTTCCTTGTTTCGATTGTTGGGTTTTTGGCGCAACACGCCCGACGCGACACCGTCGGATGAATAAACCCGGTTTTTATCTCCATTGCGGACATTGCTACTCGGTACAGTAAACGACATTCCGAGCCCCTTTCCAGTCCCGAGTAATGAGATTTGAAACTATCTGACCCAAGTAAAACAGAAATCTCTACTTCTCCATCCTGTGAGAGTGCAGATCCTCCCCCAAAACGCCTTGTTCGCCGCAGTTCCCCCGCTTCAATCATTTGATCCCTTCAGCCTTTATGGTTGCTCGGTGTAGCTCTATCGGCTGTATGCAGCGCTCAGAACATCCTTGATTCGTGCTGCACCGCCTCCCCGAACGAACCCATGCATGATCCTTGGATGATGGACGGACACATCATGATGATGATGATGCGAAAGTTGGTTTTCCCGATGCGTAATTTGCACAATTCCATGCAAAAGACCCCTCCAATTTATCTCAGAGAGTTACGTATCCCCCGCTCGCCCGTTCATCTCCCGCAACCGCAACCTCATGTCCTTTTGGGTGTCGGCGGAGGGCCCATCTTGGTGGACCCCGTATCGACCCGCTTGGCGGCCGGAAGCACCGGCACCTTGAATCCACCGGCGCCCGGTGAACCGCCGACCTGGGTGAAGGTGCCGCCCTTGAACCACCGGTCTTCTTCAGCCTTGCGCTTCTTGCTGAGCTTTGCCTGCAACTTGGGATCCACGAGCTCCAGGCCCTGCACGGGCGTAAATGCCAGCGACGATGCTGTTCCTGTCGCCGATCCAACTGTGCTGCCCACGCCCGAGGCACGCAAGCCGCGTCCGCGCAGGTCAATGTTGGATGCTTGTCCGAAACCGCCAATGGACGAAGCTGCACCTCCCGCGGTGCTGTTTCCTCCCCAGCCCTTGTTCTTGGCCCCGAGCTTTGCGCGTGTGCGCTGGTCGACCTGAATGCCACGGATGCGGCCGTCGTTGGCCTGTCCAATCATGCCCATACCGACGGTTGACTCGCCAGTGCCGTATCCGACCTCCTTCTCCTCCTTGCCAAAAGCCAAGCGGTTTTGCGCCTTGCGGAGGTCCGTCATGGCCAGCGCCTCCTTTGCCTTGCGGGCACGTCGGCCACCGCGCTTGCGCGATGGCTTGTCATCCGGTACAGGAAGCGCACGCTGTCCCTTGTTGGGCGGTGGTTCTGTGAGCTTCTCCAGGCGTTCGAGACACGACGACTTGAGCTCCTCTCCCGTAGACCCGTCCGGGCTCGAATGGATGCGATCGACTCGAGCAGCTAGCACGAGCTTGGCCGAGACGATCCTCATGGCCTGCTTCTTCAGGTCGCTGGGGATGCCCCTAATCATTTCCGAGTTGAAGACGTAGCCCTGCTGTCGGATGCCAATGTTTGTAGCCAGGCCTGACTGCTTCTTTTTAGAACCCCAGGACGCAATGTTGCAGGCCGGTGTCTTTGATAGACCTGTAAGTCCGCCTGCCGCGTTGAGGAGCTGTGCTGCTGTAAGAGAGCCGATGAGAGCCGTCAGGTTTGGCGCAAAGATATTCATTCGCGATTGAACGTATTCGGTCAATGTCTGCTTGGCCTTGTTGAGCGCGATAACCATATCGCACGCCTTTACGACGCGTTGTAGCTCCTCCGGGGTAATCTCGTGGCCCTTGGACGTCGTTGCCTCCACGGTTACGATCATGAGCGATGGCCCATCGAGGACCGACTTGAGGCTGATTCCCAAGGGGTTGTCGGTCGAGGTCTGCAGAGCCTTGATGCTCTCTGAGTCCAAGGGGCCGTTGCCCAGGATAGCCACCACCTTGGCATACTCGAGGGGTGTCGTGACGAGTCGCTCCAGCTCGGGGAATCGCGTCGAGTAATGGTCGCGGATGAACTTGTGCACCAAAACTACCTCGCCGTCGATCTGGGTCGAGAGGCTATTTGATTGTGTCAGGAGGTGGTACTCGGGATGGTCCTCGATGTTGCCGAGGTTGGTGTTTTGCGTCGCGGCTTGCGATCGGTAATGTGCGATTTTCTGTAGCGTTCGAAGTAACACGTCAGGGCTGTCCGTCATAAGAACCGATGTAAACGAATCGTCCATCAAGACGCGGCCGTCTAGTTGGCCTGGGGGAGTAGTACTAACCTCGAGGATTGGCTCCAGCGTCTGCATCAGACTGGCCACGCTCCGAACGTCTTTGACGGCACCGAGCTGCATCTTTTCGATCTTCGCCTTTGTCGCCTCGGCGTCCTCCCGGTCGTTGAGATCTTTCTCCTCATCCTCCTCGTCCTTGTCGGCGGCATCGCCATCCACGTCCATGGCGTCGCGATCACCATTCTCCTCCTCTTCTCGCACGGGACCACTGTTCTCAGCCTCGTCGGCCTCGTCGCCTGAGCTCCCGAAATCGTTGAGCAGATCCTCTGCGACTGTCGACATGATGGCGGCGCGCGGCAGATCGACGTTGTGGATGGGTGAGGGTGTTTGTCGCGAACAAGTTGAGAAGCTGGCAGCTGGGTTAAACTAAATATACTAAATATTTGCCTTTGGCCAGGCAGGCTGCGAGGCTGAAGTTTGCGCCACACAAGAGAATGGTCCGTGCACTTCACTTTGCTCTTGCAGTCGACAAGCCACAATCCAATTTTTGACCTTTGCTCAGTCGCGTTTGCAGTTGTCTTCACCTTTCATCCTCACCCCCTCTTCATTCTTTCTAATTCCTCTCCTGCGACGACCTTCATCTCGTGTCTCTTCTCAACAGCTTGGCAGAGACACGTGTTGCCCATCATGGAGTCTTCAAGGGGCCCCCCGAGGGTCAAGAACAAGGCGGCCGCGCCCGTCCAGATCAGCGCCGAGCAGCTCCTTCGAGAAGCCGTTGACCGGCAAGAAGGCGGTGTTCAGGCGCCGACTCAGCGGTTCGCGGATCTGGAAGAGCTTCACGAGTTTCAGGGCAGGAAACGCAAGGAGTTTGAGGACTATGTGCGCCGCAATCGGCTCAACATGAACAATTGGATGCGCTATGCGCAATGGGAGCTCGAGCAGAAGGAGTACGCTCGCGCGCGTTCCATCTTTGAGCGCGCCCTAGATGCCCATCCCAATAATGTCCAGCTATGGGTTCGATACATCGAGGCGGAGATGAAGGAGAGGAACATCAACCATGCTCGCAACTTGCTCGACCGCGCGGTGGCACGGCTGCCGCGAATCGACAAGCTCTGGTACAAGTATGTGTACATGGAGGAGATGCTGGGCAATGTGCCCGGAACTCGACAAGTCTTTGATCGCTGGATGCAGTGGCAGCCGGACGAGGCGGCTTGGAGCGCATACATCAAACTCGAGAAGCGATACGGCGAGTTCGACCGAGCACGCGAGATCTTCAGGACATTCACCATGATCCACCCCGAGCCTCGAAACTGGATCAAATGGGCCAAGTTTGAGGAGGAGTTTGGAACGAGCGACCAGGTGCGCGATGTGTTTGGGGAGGCAGTGGAGGCACTGGGTGACGAATTCGTCGACGAGAAACTCTTTATCGCCTACGCTCGATTCGAGGCCAAGTTGAAGGAGTACGAGCGCGCTCGTTCGATATACAAGTACGCCCTCGACCGACTCCCGCGATCCAAGGCCATGATCCTTCACAAGGCCTACACAACTTTTGAGAAGCAGTTTGGCGATCAAGACGGAGTTGAGGATGTGGTGTTGTCGAAGAGGAGGGTATACTACGAGGAGCTCATCAAGGAGAACCCAAAGAATTACGACGCTTGGTTCGATTACGCAAAGCTGGAGGAATCTTCCCAGGACGTGGACCGCATCCGAGACGTATACGAGAGGGCTGTGGCCCAGGTACCACCAACACAGGAGAAGCGACACTGGAGGCGGTACATCTACCTCTGGATCTTTTATGCTATATGGGAGGAGATGGAAGGCCGGGACGTGGAGCGCACGCGGCAGATCTACAACACATGCTTGGGATTGATCCCGCACAAGAGGTTTACGTTTGCCAAGATTTGGCTCCTGGCAGCGCAGTTTGAGATCCGACAGGGCGAGCTTACTGCGGCGCGCAAGATGCTCGGCCGAGCCATTGGCATGTGTCCCAAGGATAAGATCTTCAACGGCTACGTGGACCTGGAGCGCAAGCTATTTGAGTTTGTGCGCTGCCGCACGCTGTATGAGAAGCACATCGAGTACAACCCGGCCAACTGCCAGACATGGATCAAGTTCGCCGAGCTTGAGCGCGGCCTGGACGACCTGGACCGTACGCGCGCCATCTTTGAGCTGGCGGTCCAGCAGCCGCAGCTGGACATGCCAGAGCTGCTGTGGAAGGCGTACATCGACTTTGAGGAGGAAGAGGGCGAGTACGAGCGCACGCGGGATCTGTACGAGCGGCTGCTGGAGAGGACGGACCACGTCAAGGTGTGGATCAGCTACGCGCACTTTGAGATCAACATACCGGACGAGGACGAAGAAGAGGTCGAGGGCGACGAGGAGCAGGCCGTCAGCGACGAGGCCAAGGCGCGGGCGCGCAAGATATTTGAGCGGGCGCACAAGAGTATGCGCGAGCAGGATCTCAAGGAGGAGCGCGTGTCGCTGCTCAACGCCTGGCTTTCGTTTGAGCGGACACACGGGTCGGCCGAGGACGTGGAGGCGGTGCAGAAGCAGATGCCGCGCAAGACGAAGCGGCGGAGGAAGCTCGACGACGACTCGTGGGAAGAGTACGTCGACTACGTGTTCCCGGCCGACGACCAGCAGGCGGCGAACCTGTCTAATGTCATGGCGCTGGCGCAGAAGTGGAAGCTACAGACGGGCGGCGGCATCTCGGGCGCATGAGGCTGATGGGAATGTGGTTCTGTCACTGTGTATGTGTATGTTTATGGTTGTGATGTGCGCCAGGAGGCGTGTTAGCCTCTGCTGGCTTGTCATAGCGATTTGGGTTTTACAATATTATACCATTTTCCCAAGTTCCCATGTCTTTCTCCAGGCGTTGTCGCTACCTATGCACCTATGCATAATCATCGTATTGTATCACTTGCAGCGCATGACCCAAACTCATCCTCCGTGGTTTGCATGCGGCTGAGTTGTTTGGTGGGGAAAACGCTTTACATACGTACCTAAGCGAGGCCAGGGGTTTAGCGACGCGGCATGACGTCACGACCCGCTCATGACGAGTCGGGCAACCCGGGACCCAAAAGTAAGATCCAAGGCCGAGGTCCCGGGGCTTGAAACGCCAAAACGCCCCCAGCCTCTAGAAGCAAATAGGGCGGCGTCTAACCTGCAAGCGACAGGCACAACACCACACGGATCCAAAAAGTGTGAGACAAAGCTTGGCAGAGAGAGACTGGTCCTTCTCGAGTGTGAACGGCTGCAGTAGGTAGTTACACGCACACTCCCTTGCAGAGAACACCAGGAAGGGTGGTCTCGTAATATAAACCCATCATGATACATCGTGATTCGTAAGTTGTTCTAGATACAAAAGAGCCAGATCGAACCATCCAAAATCCCAGATAACTGACAAAGTGAGGCAAAAAGCATAACAAAAGAAAAGACAAAAGCCTCCAGCCATTCCTTACCTTTGTTGGAACCCCTTGGATTGTTGCATCTTCGTGTCCATCCGCTTCCCTTGCCTGCCCATCCAATGGCCGTATATCGATCTGCACGCCCCCCATCCTTCTCACAGCCGTGCTTCCCGAGCCGGGCCTCCCACGCTCCCACCCCTCATCATGGTGCATATGCCATCACGAGATTTATTAACAATCCTCCTCACACCGCCCCCTCTTCCTCTTCCCATCCGGCGCTCCGTTCCAGATCCTGCTCCACTCATTCATCGCCAGATCGCCCCGGTGGCTCTGAGCCGCTCGTCGCTACCCAACTGCATAACACCGTGCCGGTGTGCCGGGAGATCTGGTGTTGCTTTGCGGGACAGGCCGAACTAATTCACGCCTGTGCCTGCTTGGATCGAGCCACTGGCTCAATATCGGCGATCTAGTACAATCATTGGCATTAGTCTTGGTTCTGAATACACGTGTGAATCGTAGGAGAGTGATCAGGGAGAAAAAGCAAACAAGCATGAATGTGCTCCATCTATCTGATGCAGGGGAAATTCAGCAAAAAAGAACGCGCCACGCAGCGCAGTAAGTCAAATCGTCACGAGGTCTTTTCTTCATCCAGTCTCTTTGCCATCCACCTCCCTGTCTTTATCCAATAGCGTGCCGTGTGTTGTACTCAAGTTTCTCAAGAGCCAACAGTCGCCTCGTCATAAGTCATGAGTTTCAATTGCCGGTGTTGACATGTGTTGTAGATGTTGTTGGTTGATTGCCGTGAGGTGCTTCAGCCAAGCGTGCCGAGATACCAGCCTCGGTCAGAGGTTGCCCTCTGTACCAGGTTCAGGTATGCTCACTGCCATGTCTCCCGAGTAGTCGGAGGTGCTGGTAACGGACCGCCACTATAGGGATCTCTCCTGTAGGAATCTGTCCCATACGGCTCAGCCGCATAGGTATTTCCCCTGTGAGGATTCCCCCCATAGTCGCGCGGGTCATACTGGTCATACTCGCTGTCCGAGTCATACCCATCATCTCGAACACGAGATGACGGTGCCCAGCTGTCCGCTCTCCTTCTGCTGTCGCCGTTCTGCCGTAGGCGTCTCTCCAGACGCTTCTCGTGGCGACGAACCTTCTCCCGCTGAAACTCTTTGACCTCGGCTGACAAGTGACTGGCTTCCTTCATCTCGGAGATGGCGCCCTTAATGCCTAGGGCGGCAATACCAACTGAGGCGGCATCTTGCATGATCGCCTTGTGCTTAAGCTTCTTCGCCTCAGCTTCACTAAGACGTCCTTGATTGACCGCTTTATGTCGTGCATTCCTCTTCTCCATACTTTGATAGACCTCGTGCGCTGCGTGGATGGTGGCCACGGCCGCTAGGCCACTGGTAACAAGTTGCTTACCTCTCATTTTCTTCGCCCGCTTCTCATCCTCGTCGGAATCTCCTAGGTCGGATTCAGATGATGAATAGCCTCCCCTTCGGCGCGATCGGTCCCTGGGCTTGCCTCGCGCTGAGCGATCATCGTCGTAGTAGTCTCGGCTGTTGCCATATCGGCGGTCGTCTTCGTAAAAGTCGTCAGAGTATCGGCGGCGAGGCGGACCCCGGTCGCTAAATTCATCCTGTTCCCGGCGACGGTAGTCATCTACAGCGGTGGCGCCGGCGCCGGCGCCGAGACCAAGTTTGGCCAGGCTGTTGCGGGCCTTATCGACAACGCTGCGGCTTCGGCTGCGCTGGCGACGTCGATCTGGGGAAGGGCTGTATGAATCATGTCTGCCTCTTCGGCTGCGGCTCCGGGATCGCGAGCGATCCAGAGCCTTCTTAGCACCAAAGGCACCAAGACCGGCAGTTGCAAGGGCGGCAAGGCCGCTTCCGCCACCACCGCCGCTCCGAGACTTAGATCGAGCGCGGGAGCGAGAGCGGCTGCGGCCCGTCTTGCGATCCTCCTCGATGTCATTCCTTGATCCTCGGATCAAACGGTTACCGACCAGGCCACCAATGACGGACTCTGCCAGACCAAGCTTTCCTCCCTTGTCGTCGGTTGCTGTATCGACGGCAGCCGCACCAGCCGCCGCGGTGAGAATGCGCTTCGTCTTCTCACCCTTCCAACCTCCAGGCTCTTTGGCAACACGGAAGGCCTCTGTGGCACCGGCAAGAAGCGAGGCCATGGCGGCCTTCTGAATCTTGTTAGCGCCGCCACCGCCATGGGAGCGAGATCGATCGCTGGAGGGGCTGCCTCCGTGACGGCTCCTGGTATCAGAACGACGATCATCTCCGCCACCGGTAAGGGACTTGACGGCAGCTCCAAGGCCAGTAGCAGCAATGGCGCTCTCGAGGAAGTTCTTGTGGCCCTTCTTCTCCTTGGGCCCCTCTTCTTCGTCGGAGTAGTAATCGCTGTAATACCCGTCGCGTCCGCGAGCAAGTATCATGTTGGCCTTTTGGTCCGTTTTGGCTTGCTTCTTGTTGTAAAACTGAGCGCCCTGATAGGCGGCAAGAGCGCCGACACCAGCGAGGGCGGCAGTGGAGAGAGGGTTGCGTTGCACCTCGGTGCCATCTTCCTTGGCTTCACGGCGGTCGTAAAGCTCCTTGCCAGTCACAGCAAGGGCGGCACCTGCGAAAGCTGCAATGATTTTTTCGTTCTTGGACATGCCGCTCTTGGATTTGCGCTTGCGGTCGTCGTCGTCATAGTATGAGCTGGATGGGCCCTTGCGCGAACGGCGGTCATAATCGCGGTCGTGACGAGGGTCATATCCGCGACGGTACTCGTACTCCTCCTCGTAATAGTCAGGGCCAGCTGATCGGGCGCGGCGGATATCGCGGCCACTTGGAGGGGGGAAATCGCGGCGAACCTCTTCTACTGTAAGGTCGCTGTCCTCTCGGGCGCGGGGTACGAGGTCTCGGTTAGAATGCGTCTTTGAGTTGAAAGAGTCTCGAGGATCGAGATAGCGGGGGTCGTCCCGTTCCCGGCGTTCCTCTCGCACATAGCGGCGAGAGTAGCCCCCCTCGTACGGGTCGTAGTCTGCCATGAGGGAACTTGCGTGGTTTCTGTCGCTATCCGATGATGATGCGATTTGCCGGCGGGTGTATGCTGTAGTGTCGGGAAATATGGGATTGATGCCTGCTTAGGTCCAAATGAAATCAAAGGCAACTGAGTGGCGTAGGTAGTATATTGCGATGTATTGGGTTTTCTCGATTCACAAGATGCAAGGAGAAAGTAGAGAGAAAATGGTAGAGGAGATTCGATGAAGAAAAGAAGCAAGAGAAACCAGCCACAGGTTCCAAAACAGGGTCCTGAACAAACTGGGCAACCAGGGGGGGGAGTGCGTTGGAAGGAAAAAGAAGTGGGTTGAGTCGGCAGGTGCGAAATGGCAGCAGTGGATGGGCATCAACAAGATGTGGAAGGCAACAATGGAAGCACTGCCTTCCCCCCTGCTGACAGCCTAGACAGGCAGGCTAGCAAAGGCACTGTTACTGTTACTGTTACCCGTTACTGTTCCCGTTACCGTTACTGGGCTGTCACTGCCCGTAGGTCAAGGCGCTGTGGTAGGTTGACTAGGTACCCATCTTAACAGCCCAAAAAGCTCCCTCTCAGACTTCCTTCTGCAAGACAGGGCGAGCAGCCTACTACGTAGGCGGGGCAAAGACAAAACGACGTAATGATGAGGGGTCCTTGGTAAAGTGGATACAACGCTGACGCTATGCGACAGGGGTTCCGGCCTTGTCGCTTGCCTGGGCCCACCGAGAATTAGAGCCCAGCAGCCCAGCCTTCTGGGCATTGGGGCTACGGCAGTCAATTCCAGCTGGGCATCCAGGCTTCAACCCCAATATGATGCACCGCCCCACAGTTTCGAGAACTGGAATAGACTGCGCCACAGCTCCAGTATCGTTCTCCCATCAACTCGATGCAACTATATCTGTAACTAACGCTGCCGGTAGCACCGAAGAGAACTTGACAATGGTTGAAACGTGACACCAAAAGTCTGTCTACATCCCGCCCGGTCAATCACCCAGTTCGCACGGCAGCTTCCCCACTCTCTTGCGGTAGCATCTGAGGCAGGAGACCAAAGTTTTTCAACCCGGACCCTCCGTGTCTCCTCGGAGCCGGGTCTACCCTGTGAGCCTCGTGTGCTTGGCCAAGCTGGTTATCTGTACGACGTGGGCACTGTTCCAGACGAGGCTTCTGACCTCTTTCACCTTCGTCATCGCTTTAGGGCTTATTATCTCAAGGTATTCTTCCTGCCCTGTATCTGTCAGTGAGGTTCAGTAGTGCCGAGTCCTAGACGGGATACCCGTGTCAACTGATGGTCAGGGGATACACGCACCTCATTCGCTTGCCCACCACCACAAGCCCAGCCGCCACTTTGATGAGTTGTCATTTCCAAAACTACCCCGTCATCTGTGAAACTCAACAAATAGCATGACGAGAATACCCCAAACAACCCGGGCGGGTGGCTAACACCCCCTTCATGTCAAGAAGTATCCAGGTGACGCAACGTTTGGCGTTCAAGTCCGCTGACTACAGTTGGTGACTGCCTAGCCACACATTGAGTTTGCCTTGGCCACATTCTTTAACCTGCTGTTGACCCCCGGAAGAGTAGTTACCGATTTATTAGTTTTGGAGTCTTTGAAGTGGTACGTATGAGAAGAAAGCGACTGCGTGTTCATCATTCAAGCAACGAGCCTGGTTCTTTGGGTCACGTGCACGAGTAGGTGATCATGAGCAACAAGTTCAATGCCCAAATGCCTAAGCCGCCAATTAGTCACCTTTTGCACTTGGAATCTGGGGCGAATCAGAGGCCTACGATTAGATCAACAATAAGCTGAGATACCCGAGCCAATAAATGCCAGAGACATGTCATTGGCTGGCTGTCTTTGCTTCTGAGTGCCTCAAACTGACTCCTCTGAGCTATACAACCATGGTTGAAGCTGTCAAGAGCTCACCATCGGCATTTGTCTTTATTGTCGTCCAGGACAACTATTCATGCTTTCAGCCAATTAACACGCCACTTATAATCCAACTTCGCAAAAGAAAATGAATATTCCTAAATATAACTCAGTTGAAAACAACCCAGAATGCTACGAAAATGCTCCAGACAACCAAAATCAAAACGCCGAGGAAATGCAGTGCTTCTAGTCCACAACCTCCCTTTTGTCCTCAGCTCATACAGACATGATTAATAAGCCTCCCTGCCATCAACTTCCCCGGTGCATGTAAACCCTTGTTTTTGAAGCCGATAAACTCCTTTCCAGATGAGACATGCCTATCGTAAATGTTGCAAATAATATAATAACCAGAGCGCTGAATGCTGCAAGATAAAATGCCGATACTGTCGAATAGTCGAGAATTATCTTCCTCATGGGTCGCGTTCTCCCGCTGCCTCGCGGGTTGCGTTCCGCTCGAGTTCTCCGGCGTGCTGCGTCTCATCGGGCTCGACGCCATAATCGGTAGGATCCGCCTCTTCATCCACCTTGCCCATCTGGTCGGGTTCGACAAGGGCATACTTGCTCTTCTTGCGGATGCGAGCGCCGTACCAGAAGAATACAAACGGGATGAACGCCAGCAGGGTAGCAACTCCTCCGATGAGAGAGCCTCCGCCGCCGACGCCGAGAGCCGTAAACATTTGAGTCGTGAATAGGGGCGCGGCGGCGCTGCCTGCAGATCGGGCGACGGTGTTGGCGGCGATGACAGAGGCCGCGTACTCGGCGTACGTGTCTGTGAGGTAGTTGATGATGGCGACGTAGACGAGCATCAGGGAGGCCGAGAGGAATGTTCCCGCAAGAGTCGGCACGATCCAAGGAACCTCGCTTTTGAAGGTTAGTATAAGATGTGCATTTGAAGAGGTAGCGGGGACTTACTTATACTGCGCTGACCAGGCGAGCCAGAACATGGTGATGGGAAACGCAATACCTCCAACCATGGCCATCAAGAGTCGATCTTCCGGGAGCAACTGCTTACCAGCCGCGTCCTTGCTTCTCCGCCGCTCGCTGTCGACAAAGATGTAGATGGCGCCGAGAACAGAGCCAACAACCTGGCCAAGAAGGGGCAGCTGAGAAACACCATAGTTCCAGCCTCTCATCTCCTGGAAGACGATGGGGTAGATGCTGAACAGCATGAACTGTAGGGTAAAGACGATGCAGGTGTAGACGGAGCACAGGAGGGAGATGAGGTCAAACATGAGGATCCATGGACGGGTGAGCGCCATCTTGTAGACGTGGTGTAGTTTAGGCTTGTTGGTCTCGCCCTCGGTCTGGACGTTCTCATAGTTGGGGATCCCAGACTGACGAGCACGCTTTGCCTTTTTCGCGAGAATGGTGGGACTGTGCGTCTCGGGGATCATGAACATGAGGGCGACGGTCAAGCCGCCGAGCCAGAGAACAGAGTACATGCCCCATCGCCAGTCCTTCTTGAGCTGAACGAAGCCAGAGACGATCGGGCCCAGAGAAGGTCCAATCCATGATGCCAAGCTGAAGATGCCAGTGGCATTGCCTCGCTCAATGGGGTCCCAGAGATCGACCAAGACACCGGGAGTCGTGCTCAGCGGCGCCGAGATGAAGGTGCCGGCCAGGAATCGGCCGACCAAGAGTCCACCGAAGCTGGGTGGGAAAGCGCAGAGAAAGTTGAAGGCCATGTAGGCGACGAATGTGATGTAAAAGATCCATCGGCGTCCGTAGAACTCGGAGAGGGGCGCAAAGATAAAGGGTCCAGCGCAGAAGCCGAGGAGGAAGAGAGAGGTTGCCAGGGCGGCGACGACTTTGGAGACTTTGTACTCCTCGACGACAGATTCAAGGCTTCCTGAGAAGATACTCGAGGCAAAGTTGCCGTTCATGGCCAGGAACACGGCGAGGATGGTGATGATCCATCTTCGTGTCATGGACCAGTTTCGCGGGTTCTCCTGGTCTCCGACCTTGAAGTCGACATAGCCCCATTTGTTGATGTAGGGGGCCTCCTGTTTCTCGTCTACAGGTTCAGGCTTGACCGTCAAGGCAGACACGACTCTCGATAGTGAATCCATTTCGTGCTTGTCGTTGTAGATAGGCTTGAGGACACTGCTGTCTGGATGCATGCTTCTTGGTGAGGAGCGCAGCCTCTGCTTTTATACAAAACACCATGGCGGCTGCTGTCCGTATAAGCCATGATGAAATACTTGGATTTGCCATTGTCGGTTTCGAGACATAGGCTCTTCTCCACAATGGCCGCCTTGATTGTATAGACTTGACGTCAAGTGCCCCAGGAAATAGTATGCCTCGTCAAAGATTCTGCTCTCACCTCCACAAATGACTCCAGTCGGGGGTTAGCTCGGTAGGTTAATTTCTTCCCCGGCCGGAGGTAAGCTCCGGCTATTCATGGTGAGATTGGAAGAGTTTTGGAAGTGATGCTTGCTTGCCATCCCCCACTGAGTGCACTGACCGACTCTCGCGGTGCGGATATAATGCCTCGGCGGTTGTTTTGGGACCCACATGAGGTTGTAGATAGAGTTGTCGAGGCTGAACGCCAATACTCAACTCTATCATTTTATGAGATGAGAAATCGCGAAAAGTTTTTGCATTCTGCTGTTGACCCAACAGACTGAATTCTATCTGCAATAACCACTTTTCCTCGTGAATCCTTGATCCTGAGCAGCATGATGGGCAGTCGGGATGAGATCCGAGGAAGGCTTCAAGTTTAACCCCGGTATGCCGATCATTAGTCAAAATCCTAGTTCGGTGTCGGCCAAAGCATGGCGACCCACGTGTGACTGACAGGCTGGAATAGCTCAATGACGAATCAAATCGGGATATCGAGATTTCCAACGCTTCTTTTGAAAATTTCTTCAAGGAGCCGCCGCCTGCCGTACGACGACCACTTACACGGTTGCTGTCTACAAACTGACAGTCTAGTGGTAACTGGCTCTACAGACAGCTCAAGTATACAGCACGTGTTTCATAGCATCTCTCTCCAACCTTGCAGAGTATTGTACGAGTTTTCATATCCAAACGAGAGCCCATCAACAGCGAGAAGATTCTCCAAAAGCTTATCCCCGCGACTCGGCAACGTAGCGTGATCCCGCAGCATTCCTTTCTTCCATGGAGGCGACTGACGTAATTACAGGTTCATTAGGACCCCCCCGCGCGGCACGGACTGCTGCAGGTCTTGTCGTGCTATTTCCCCTTTAGGCCGCTCAGGACCCCTGGCCCGATTCATGCAAGGCACCAAGCCCAAGCCCTTTGATGCCCAGCGCTTCTGCCCGTGACGATTCTGACGATGGCTTCATGGCGATGCTCGTCCGTTTTTGAGCCAGTATGGGGCTGCAATGACAGCACCGGTCTTGTCCCCGGACGCAATTGCATCATGACAACTGCCACTTGGCTACTCGAGTCAGCATCGTGACATTGTAGAGATCCTTTCCCTCACTCCTCTTCACCGTGAGTGTGTATGGGGGTTTGGTTTCAGGTCTTTTTAAAGCTGACGGGACTCGTACGAGGTACTATGGGCCCACTGCTGGAGCCGCCTGAGTACTACTACTCATCAAACCTGACGCCTGCGCACGAAACTGTACAATGGCGAGGGTATTTTCTTGGCCTCGTATAGTCGTTTACATAGATGTGTAAGTATAATTAAAGAAAAATCTCCGAGTGAATGGCCAAGAAGGCCCAGAGTCCTTTTGCAATACAGGCCACTTGTGGTTGAGGTGGTCGAGTGTTGATACGCTCCAGATGCATACCCTACACACCCCAAAAATGAGGCAGATTCATATGCACCAAGCCAACGTCACAATTGTTTGCCACCGTCTTACTCGGAAATCTTGGCAAGAACAAAATGATATTGTATTACTAGCAGGTGTTTTCTGTAAAGGAACATTATAGGGTTTCTCGTTCATGACATGGAGTCTTGTGCATCCCTGGATGGAGCTTTACACTTTTCTACCACACATCACTGCACAATGTCCATGAAATCCAAAGACACAAATAAACAATAGAGGGCCAGTCACTCTTTATCAAGTGGCCTGAGCCTGACAATGGATGCATACAGTGCACCCCGCATATCAAGTAGACCCTAAAAGCTCCAAATGGATCTCATTGGGGGCTGCCGGTGCCGGATTCACCCATTGACTCGGAGAGAGTTGGAGAAGGTTGAAAATTTCTCTCAACCACCTCAACTCACAACTCATCGCCCTCACAACATCTCGAGTCAATCGACCTGATCACGGCGAAAAGCGACTATTCAAGATGGCGACCCAAACACCCGCGAGTGGCAACTCGCCATTCGACAGCTACCAGACCTCTCTCACTACCCGCTACTGTAGCCCCGCCATGTCCAAGCTCTTCAGCCAGCGATCTCGGCATTCCACCTGGCGCAAGCTCTGGCTCGGCCTCGCTGAGAGTGAGAAAGAGCTGGGAATCGATACCATCACCGACGAGGCCCTGGAGCAGATGAAGGCTCATCTTGTGGTTACCGATGAGGACTTTGAGATTGCCCGTGTGGAGGAGAAGCGTCGCAGACATGTATCAAGGCCACCCACCCCGATATCCTCAACATTAATCACTGACGATTTACTTTATAGGACGTTATGGCGGTAAGTCTCTTGTCATCAGCCATTCTCACTCATGGCTAACTCTGGAATAGCACGTCCACGCCTTCGGTGTTGCTGCCCCTGCCGCCGCCGGCATCATGCACTACGGTAAGGCCAAGCTGCGCTTTGCTTCGTTGACCATGTCAAGCTGATTCTTACACGTACTTAGGTGCGACGAGCTGCTTCGTCACCGACAATGCCGAGCTGATTCTCATGCGTGATGCCCTCGATCTGTTGGCCAAGAAGCTGGCCAAGGTCATCTCCAACCTGTCCTCGTTTGCCCTCAAGTGGAAGGGTGAGTGTATCCCCTATTATCCGGAACTGCCCCTACTAACCATTATCCAGCCGAGCCCACTCTCGCCTACACTCATCTACAGGCTGCGCAGCTCATCACAGTTGGAAAGCGAGCGGCCCAGTGGGCACAGGATCTTATGCTCGACCTCCACTGCATCGAGCAGGTCCGCAATGAGCTCAAGTTCCGAGGCGCCCAGGGAACCACTGGTACCCAGGCTTCCTTCCTCGAGGTCTTCCAGGGAGACTCTGCCAAGTGCGACAAGCTCAACGACCTTCTCTGCGACAAGTTCGGCTTCCCAGGCTGCTACGATGTGTCCACCCAGACCTACACCCGCAAGGTCGACTTGATCATCGCCAATGCCGTCGCGGGCCTTGGATCTTCGGCACAGAAGATTACCGGTGATATTCGTCACCTGGCTCACTGGAAGGAGATCGAGGAGCCTTTTGAGAGCTCACAGATCGGATCATCAGCCATGGTGAGTAGCACTTCTCATCCCCTGCTCAGTCCACGGCCTTGAAGCGTCGCAACCTTCGCTCTTGAACCATACTGACAATTAAATCATACAGGCCTACAAGAGAAACCCCGTAAGTCAACACAACACTGTCATCGGTCATCCATGACAGTGTGTTTTTTGTGGTTGTGCTATTCTGACGTTGTCTAGATGCGCTCCGAACGTGTCTACTCGCTTGCCCGAGAGATTCTGAGCAAACCCAGCTCGTTCCAAGCCACACATGCCGATCAATGGAGTTGGTCCCCCAATATTTCCCCATCAAGCTCGACTACTAACTGTTGACTCAGTGGAGCGCACGCTTGACGACTCGGCTATCCGCCGCATCGACATCCCCGAGACGATGCTTTTGGCCGACGCCATCTTGATTGGTCTCGACAACATCACCGACGGCCTCGTCGTCTACCCCAAGCGTATCGCAGCTCACGTCCAATCGGAGTTGCCTTTCATGGTGACCGAGACCATCATCATGCGCCTGTGTGCCCAAGGAGAGTCGCGACAGGAGGCTCACGAGCAGATCCGTGTTCTCTCGCACGAGGCCGGTAGCGTCGTGAAGAATGAGGGCAAGCCTAACGATCTGGTGGACCGAATCAGGAACAACGAGTTCTTCAAGCCCATCTGGGGTGAGCTCGATGGCATGCTCAAAGCAGAGCTGTAAGAGACCCCTGTTTCCAATGGCCAGCTACGCTGGGGACGTCATAACTGATACATCTGCTTAGGTACACTGGCCGCAGCGCCGAGATCGTGGACAAGTACTGCGGTCCAGGAGGTCCCATTGAGAAGGTTCTGGCGCCGTACGCGGATTACATCAAGGGTGCCACTACTGCAGAGCTCAACGTCTAGTTGAAATACTACTCTCGATTCAGGGCGGATGGCAACTGTGATGTGGACAAATGGCTAGATTCCTGTTTCGTGTACCCAACTTGGTTCCATCGAAGGATGTCTCAACCCACGGGGAGGAAACCTGGTATCAAGCTTTGCTCGCTAGTGAGCATGCTGGTCGTATATATCATTGTCCCGCGATTGTGAGATGCCATAGAGAAAATAGTAAACCAGTCGAACAACCCCCATGGCGTCTCTCACGATCTGTGCATATAGAGTTGGTTGATTTAGTTGAGCTGAGTGCCGTCACTGCGACGCGCAAGGCCGACCCCAGCCATTGTATTATTCTCTCGCATCGTCTATCGGTCTGGAGGTGGTATGTCCTCGTGTGTAGGTAAGTAGGTATCTGGTTCCCGCAAGCAGATGATGGAAAATACAGTTGTTCGAGAAGACTTTACTATAATATAAGAATCTTCTAAATTTTCGATAAATACTATAATAACATTCAATAAAGATCTTCCTAACTCTAGGAGTCTCACCTGAGTTTTGGAGAAGTATTAGCTAGCAGGCCAGCTAGATCATCTTTCACCTGTATGACCCCTAATACCAATGGATGTCTCACGAACTATGGTTCAAAACTTGAGTGACTTCCCGTAGGTCTTTTATCTTATCGAGGCCTGGCAGGCGCACGTCGTAGCTGCCTTGACAATGCGCATGTGAAATCCCCCTCCTGTTTTTCTTTTCCCTCCTACAACCATCACCACCACCATCGCCGCCGCCGAGGTATGCTTCCCCTTTTCGATAGATCTTCTTTTGTACTTATCGCAGAACTTTTATTATTCACTAACTGCCTACAGCAGATTCGTACGTACCTATACGATGCTCCTTGTATCCTCATGGCTGGGTTGCTAACAGGCAGTTACGCGAAAAGATACGAGATTACGCCCACCGTACGTTCAAGCTCACTTTCCTGTGAGTGATGTAGCAGAAACACACTAGTTGGTGTGAGGTGAGTCCTCTTCTATCTTGTTTAGAAGCACTACTGACGTACACTATAGGATGATCTCCTCAAGGCCGCTGTAAGTTTCAATCGATCTCGTTCAACTCGATTGCCACTCTAACCATAACCTGCAATAAGCGCTGGGAGCTCAAGGTCAAGGTATATTCTCTATTGAATCAAAGGCAGCCGAAGTTGACGCTGATTTGTTCTAGGAGCTCGAGAAGAAGGAGGCGGGCGTGGCCTCGCTTGAAGTCAGTACACCATATGCCATTTCTTCCGTGTTGTATTAACCAAACTAATATTGAGCAGGACCGCTTCCAGGCTGCTCGCGTACGTAAACGCACACTTCTAAAGATCTCTTGGAACTGGACACACTGACGCGTCAAACTTGCGCAGAAGAAAGCAGCTGCCGAGGCTGGCGTAAGTTGCCATTCACATGAAACCGCTTGCAGAAAGTTGATATGTATAAAAGACCACCACCGCCACCTCCTCCACCCAGGGGCCCGGGCAGCCCCGGAAGAAGAAGGCCGAGGAGGCCGATGACGAGGTAAGTGACCTATTCAACTGTCTGACAGGCTATTATGTATATTAACTCATCTCTAGTGAAAGCGCGGCCTGGAATTACACAGTTTACCCAATATAGACTTCTCTATAACTTAGACAAGGAACTTCTAAAATTAGGAACATGTTTATACCAAGACTTATTACAATTTAACTAATTTTAGGAAATTATTAGATTATAGGGAAATTTGCCTAGGCGGCTGTGTTTTTGTTCACCTGCTTACCTACCTAACATGTCACCTAGACCACCTCGTCATCGTCCATATTCATAAAGCCAGACATGAGCTCGTTCGCTGCGTAGTCGTAGAACCTCTTATCCACCCTGTTGATCTTGACTTTGTGCGCCTTGGCGTAGTTCTGTATGTTGCGCGCCACAGCGGAATAATCAGGGATCTTGCTGAAGTTTAGCAGGGCTGGTTCGCCGCGCTCGCCTTTGGCCTCGTAGTAGGGCTCGGACACATGGAACAACAGGTCCATTGCCACGATTGGAAAGTCGTTTTCCGCCGTCTTGGAAGCTAGGTCCTTGCAAAAGATGAGCATGAAGTGGGATAGTGAGCTGAAGGGAAGATAGAAGGTGCCCTCTCCGAGCCAGAGGATGCCAGTGGGGAGGAAGAAGAAGGTGCCTATGCGTGTATGTAAGCCATTAATAGTTTGCTGACAAGCATTGTACGTCCTTACCTTGGCCGCCTTCTATGTAGCTTTTGCTAGCTGAGTCGTTGCTTGCAGAACACTTGAACATTGGCGGCTGACCCTGGGCTTGCTGCTCGTCGGTGTATACGATGACCTGCTTGTCTAATGCAACCAGCTGCTGATCCAGGGTGGTCCTTATGGCGGCGAGATACATCCTGGCGTCCTTTTCTGTCTCCTTTCTGACGTTTCCCCCGTCGTTGACTTCTCGGTCAGGCCAGTGGAAGCGGATGATCTGGGGGTACTTTCTGTTGGCCGCTGAGGCGCCCGTGGCCGCAGTGGGAACAATGACGACTTGGAACAGGCTATCTGGGGACCTGTCTGGGATGATGATGGCTTGCTCTGTTAAGAGTGAGTACCTGTATGCCAGTACTGTAACCTAGACAATTTCTCAAGTAGGCCACCTACCAATGTGCCTGAATGGCACCATGAATATATCAGACCGACGAGGATCGCTAGAGTCACCTTGGATGATTCGGATACTCCCGCCTCCAGCGCCACTCAACCCCGTCATGACCTCAATTCTGGCCTTGTCCTTGACTGGGTAGATAAAGTCAAGATCGGGTGAGCTAAACGTGGAGGAGCCGCAGCCGAGGCCTGACAAGTCGCTGATGCTGACGCCCTGGTAGTATTGGCTGCACCATGCGCGCCGCTCTTCTTTTGTCATGTTGCGCTGGTGACTCTGAGACGCCGAGGGCGCCGCGTCGGGGTTTGATTCGCGTCCAGATCTTGTGGTGGGCATTGCAACTAGACGTGTGTGCACTGTTTTGAGCAGAGTTGGCTATCCCATTCACATGAGCGCAATTGAGTGTCTGTTCAACTGTGATGTGAAGGTTGATAGATTGAATTCATGGGTATGTTACCCCCCCATGACGTATGAACACAAGGCCTGTGGCCGATCTGCCGTAGCCATTCAACGAATCACGCATCGGACGTCGGCCAACATGGGCGATTGATCTGCAGCAATCCACGGATATGCACATTATAATCTAAACATCTTTCAAGATTAGCAAAGTTATGATAAGCCAATACAAAATATCTTCTTAATATTAGAAATTCCTTACCCAAGTTACGCGCCAAGAGATCTATCGGCTTCGGTTTGCGCTGTGCCAAATTCTCGCCTGTCTTTTCCATGACTTTCTCCATTCCCTTGAAGTCTTGCCTGAAGGGGTTGTCGCCATTCTTGTCCGTACTCTGCTTCACCCGCCTTCACTCGGTTGTGAATCTGATCCTTGCCTTGTGTGATTGCTGCTCTTCGAGTCGCTGCTTGAGCTCCCTAACTTCGGCTAGCGGCGGCAGTTCTGCTTTCAATCAGCATTAGAAGAGTCTTCCAAGAGTCCTTTAGATCATCGATCTTGGGAACTTACACTGCACGCTTAGCCCTGGCCTCGAGCTTGTTGGTTCTTTCCTCGATATCTGGGCTTAGCGATCTGGTTCTTCGAGCCTTGATCTCGTTGAGAACTTCCAAGGCGCCAGTGTCCAAGGCAGCTGTATCCCGCTTGCGCTTGGGGGCAGTGGTAGGGGTCGAGTTACGAGTAGTCTTGCCCATTTTGACGATATAAACGTGTTTTGAAGTTATTCAAAAGTGAGTAACTGTAAACTGTGATGGTTTGCTCGGTCTGACTCTTATGTTAAGTGTTAGGTTGCAAACTCTGGGTCACTTTTGGTAAGGTGTATTATGGCATGGTCTGTCCCGTCTATCTAGAAGGGGCGGGCGGTTTGTCCGTCTACATCGAAGAAGGTGCGGTCTGTCTAAGTTAAGGTACTTGGAGAATTTAGAATGGCGTTCATAAAGAAGTTGTACGTGTCAGCAATCAAAGGCATCGTGTATTAAAGGGAAAGCTTACAGAACCAGCCACTCTTTGATCATTAAATTAGTGACTATGGGCTCGCTAATCCAGCATGTCTCATCTTTTTTCTCATTGATCGAGAACGCGTGGTAGTGCATCTGAGGCTAATCACGCTACACTTATCTTGAAATCCGCACCATCGTGGGTTTACCTTTCCTCGTCAAGCAGGTGAAGGAAATCACGGCCGCTCAGCGAGGTTTTACTATAATCTTAAAAATCTCCCAAGGTTAGCTAAGCTATAATAAATCTTACTATAAGAATACTTAAATTTAGGTTATCTTTATAATAATTATCTTTAAATTTTTATAAACTACCTACCTAGGTTTCAGAGAAATTAAAACGAGCAGACCAGCTATGTTTTCCTTCACCAGCTTGCTCGTGTCAGATACAGTATCCATCAACAATACGTCGGCGACTACCTAATCATGCATGGTAAGAGTTTGGTCCTAAGTCTGGCAGTGAGGCGTGTCTAAAGCGTGCCCGTCTAAAGCTTATCTAAATGTGGTATATCAACAGCCATTTTCATCCCTCTCACGTCTTTAATCCTACTCTTCCTTTCCCACTTCAACTCGTTTCTCATACCTCAACGGCCTTGATATCTTTCATCGCAGATTCTCTCTATCCTCCGTATTCAGACCTTCTCATAATGACCGCCACCTTCAGCCGGTTCTCTGACCTGCCCAGGGAACTCAGGGATCAGATCTGGAGTCTCGCTATCCGGCCTACTCATCCAGGAGTCAACATTTTTCGATTATACAATGCTCTCCAGGATGAACACACTGAGGGCCGGGATGTTGTCTCGCTGTGTGATTGTGTGAGTGGACAGCGCCTCGCAGCACCTTCATGGTACAAATACTTCGACAATACCGACGCCAATGGCAGCGACTATAATTCATCAACATACCTGATTGATGGAGGACTATGGACTGCTTGTAAAGAGTCGAAACTCATTATGGAAAAGCATTTCAAAACCTCGGAATGGAACCGTCGGCGCAAGGATTTCCTCAAAACGCATACTGAGCAGAAGCTTAAATACGTGGTGGATATGCCGGCAACGGCTTACTTCTCAGGCGCTTCTCCCCATTTCTTCAGTGTTTATCCGCACCGACACCTTTTCGTCTTGCAGCCGCAAAACTTGGATACGGTGAAGTGGTATGACATCGAATTTGACATGTCCATAGGATCACATAGGTTCGGCTTCTTGGGAATCGGCAACCTTGCGCTGGAATACAACCCAGAGTGGGGAATCCAGCTGAGCCAGGCACAGAACCACGAGGAGGATCTGCCGATAGTCAAGACACTCTTCCAAGCCATCTTTGATCTTAATCGAACCAGGAACTTATGGCTCATAGACCACAACCTGAAGCGCAAGAGAGATGCTCCTCCTCTTAAAGAAAACTCAAGGTTCTACACCCAGAACGCGTTTTATGCGACCGACAGAAAATTTCTCGAGGCAATTGGCAGCTCATGGGAGACGAAATCAGATGAATGGGAGTACATCCAACAGGTGGCAGATGGAGACACGAATAAGTCATCAATTCATTTTGTGCAAGTTCTCAATGAAATCATGAATGATGGCATTGTGCTACCAGACGAGGACCCCTGTTGGATTGGGCTCCTTGGTTGGGACGACCTGTAACAATGACCAGAAAAAACAGAACCAAACTAATTACACTTGGATTGTGTCTCTTGATATTCGCAATAGTCGGGGCTGATAAACACTCATAGCAACCAGACAGTACAAGAGGAACAGAGAGAAATATGTACCTACCTATTCTAAGGTGGATGTCAAGAGGCCATCATGAGGGGCACTCATCATGTTGGCGGGGTTGGTGGCTTCCGCCATGACAGCAGTGGCATGCAACATGACGATCAGGCTTCGAGTACATAGACTTGAAGAGACAGGCTCAACTCGCAAAGAATTGGCCTCTACCCGCCGATATCAAGGACAAGTCCGTATCTTGTACCTGGTGCTGGATCCAAATGCACCCTCATAAACCCCCTTGCGTAACCAACCCCTCGCCTAACAAATCCGATCTGCATTAGTGAGCCCTAACAAAAAGCATCGATCGTGAAACCCCAAGCCCTTCCTCATCCCGTGTAGAAGCCATGTTATTGGAAGAGACAGTTTATCGTCTTTTTCATTGTTTTTTCATATTTCTTATTTGGTGGAAACTATTGTACAGCTTTTGCGCAAATCCCTCATTTTTAGCAAAGTTTGGAGAGTTCCATCTAGCATCCATCCGTACCTCAGGTAAATAGGATGGCATCAAATCCATCGAAACGTGATTAAAAAAAAAACCAATAAATGACCAAGAACCCAAACCCCCCTGTAACCCCTTCAAAATGCATCCGAGAAATCCGTGTGCCGTAGCTCAATGTCATGCATGTGCTTTTCTTTCATCCGTGTCTTTTGCTTCCTCTCAGGGTCTCCCGCTCCCTTGAACTGTCACTGAAGCTATCCCGCTTCATGTATCGAAAGACTCGTGAGCCGGACCTCAAAGACTTTGCTGCATGTCTTTCCAACGTATCGCCGACGGCTTTCGCAATCTCACAAAAGAGCTTCCCCAGAACACGCCCCCTGGAAACCAAGTAGATTAGGCTTCGAGCCGTCCTTATATCCCGCCCCGTTACCAGTCCACGCCAGCGGTCCATCCTCGTTTCACTCGACAGGGTATAGAAGAGTTTTTCTGTTGCCGATTGCGTCCTCCCTTCCCTGCACCTCCGCTTTCATCATCCTCCATCGTACCGGACTCCAAAAAATGCAGACCTCATATCATATGTCGAGGCTCTCGTATCCGCGTCCTCTCAATTCCATGGCATGAGCAACTCCCTGCCGGCCCTTCCTTGGCTGCTGCAGTTTCAAAAAAGCCATAGAGCAGTTCCGCTTCATCATGCTTCAAGTCATCTCGCAAAATGCAGATTTCTCTCGTATCCATACATTTGCTCTGACCAAAGATCCGTGAACCATGAAATGAGTTCGCAACTGGGACAAGGACATTGCTCATGACGTTCTTTTGTGGCCGATTCTCGTATTTGGCCTAATCATAAACATTGGTCAAATTCTGGGACGCGTAAGATCATATCGACCCAGATATAGGGCGTAACAACAACTCGCTCGTCCATGCATCAAGCATGGATCGCCCACCTGGCTGAGCCTCACCACCGTAGGCGTCATCTCCATTTCTGGAAGACCGGTTTACGACTGAGTAGCCTGGCCCTCCTCAGCATGCACGCCGTTCGTAAGGGGCGCAGCATTCTCAACGTGGCCATTCGGCAACTCTGTTGAGGCATCGGTCTTGCCTGCTTGAGGAACTCCACCCTCGAAGCCGGCCAGAGGAATAGTACCAGATGGCGAAAAGTCGGGGACTTCAGCAGAGAGCTGGCTGGTACCATTGCCGTTGATGATTCCATTGACACCTGGTGCCCCGTGTGTAGGGTCCACGTACTGCTGGAACGAGGGGTCATGAAGAGTTGCGGGATAAGCATGCGCTCCATACGGCATAGGGGGGATGCCGTTGAATTGACCATTGGCATAGTTGTAGGCCCGGTTCTTGAAAGTCACATGCGCGGGGCCGTTGTTACGGGCCAGCTCATCTCGGTCCTCTAAGGGCAGAACAAACTTCTGCCAGTCCTCCCGGCGGCGAAGTCGCTCACAGTCGTCCTCGCCGACAACGTAGTCAACCTCGATTGAGTCCTCGCATACGGCGCGAATGAGGTTCATGTCGGCCGACAGATCCCGCATCCGCTTGAAAGCAGTGATGAAGTGAAGCGGCACAAAACCTTGGGAATCCATACGTTGTCGAAGATACATGTCCTTGCAGAGGTTCTCAATGGAGAAGTAGTACTCAATCTGGCTTTTCAGCATGGGCATCACCATGTTGTCCCAGTACGGCTGGGGCTGGAAAGGAATGCCAGCCATGGGCGCCATAGAGTAGTCATATGGTGCAAACTGAGCCTGAACAGCAGGCATGCGGGATGTGCCATTAGGAAGAGACATGCGGTGGTAGTTGTTGGCGCCATTGCGCCCTCCGCGGCCTCGCTGAGCAGGCGGCGCAAACATGCCGCCGTGCGCGCCCTGTCGTAGAGGAGGACTGTAGTGACCCTGGGCGCGGCCGCCGCCGCTCTGGTTGTGGAATCCGGCAGCAGCGGAAGCAGCGGAAGCAGCGTGCTGGTGCTGGCTTTGAGAGTTGACGTGGTGAGCACCACGTCCGCGGTAACCACCTCGGCCTCTCTCACCACGACCCTCAGGTCGATCTCGGGTGGCTTGAGCGGTTTCCTGAGCGAGCGAATGTCAGCTATCTGGATTCAAAGAAATAAGGGGCACCGAGCATCACGATTGTGACCTTCGTCACCCTGGAAAGTCCAACTTACAGTGCTCTGTGCAGTCGAGTCCTTGGCCTTGTCGCTGCCAGCGTTTGCCGAGGCCTTCTTCTGGCCGTTAGTGGCATCGAGTGATCCCCTCTTGGCGGCAGCGGACTGAGATGCGGCGCTGTTGGCGGCACTGGCATCCCGAGGCTTGGACTCAGTACTCTTATTTACGGGGACAGCAGATGCCGTCTTGTCTGCGACACCGTTGGCGGTGGCTCTCGTAGTGGTATCTCGTCCGCTGCGGGCACCACCGCGAGGCTTGGAGCCACGCATCTGGGGCAGCTGAGTCTCGAAGCTGACCGTGGGGACATAATCATAAGTCACCCACTTCTGTCGAGACTTGGACTGGCCATCTTCCTGAGAATCCTTGTCGGAGCGGTCCGATTTCTCGACGGTCTTCTCGGTCGTCTTTTTCTTGTCATCCTTGAAAGAAGTGATGGCAGTCTCGGGGGTAGGCCATGCGGTGGCATCCTCTACGGACGGAGGCACACCGGCCTTTCCATCCTTCTCAGATGACCGAGAACCTCGAGGGCCGTTTCGCTCGGGCCGGGCAGCACTGACTGCCTTCTGCTGCGGCTTGATGCCATTCGTGTGAGGGGCGGGAGTAGACTCCTCGGTAGGCTTCGAAGCTGGCTTGTCGTCCTCCTTTTGGCCAGAAGTGCCGTTCACGGTAGCCTCGGCTGGGGTAGGACCGGGCTTAGTCTTGGACGCCTGCGCCTCCTTGCGCTGATGCCAAATATTGACGCTGGG
>JAJODA010000545.1:0-26943 GCA_021730345.1 Fusarium cicatricum
CACCACGACCTCGTCCACCACGGCCGCCGCCACCACCGAAAGATGACTCGCGGGCGATGGTCTCGAGGAAGGCTGGGACCTCTTGGTTGGCCTCCTTGAGGAGATCCATGAGCTCCCGGACGACACCACGGTTGCCACGATTGAAGAAGGCGGTAGCAATACCAGTGTTGCCAGCGCGGCCGGTACGACCAATTCGATGGACATAATCATCAATGTCAGTGGGGAGATCGTAGTTGACGACGTGCGTCACGTGGGGTATATCAAGTCCCTTTTTCAGTAAGTTAGTAACTAGTTCCGACATATACATTATTAAAATCGTTAACTTACACCTATAAGATTGTTAGTTAGCTGGTCGAGTAAAGGCGAGTGTAGACGAGTATAATGAGATCAGTAAAGGAATGTTGAGCATGTTCGAGAGGATGAGATGAATATGAGGGAGATCGAGGACTATTCGAGCAAGAAAGTGGATGATGCGAAGAGAACAATTGAAACTAGGAACTAAAGGCCAGGACTCTGAGCCTCTTAGCATGCCTAACACCCTTCAGATGAGTCTCTAACCTCTTTGCAGAGGGAGCAGCATGCTGGCAGGGCTCACACCAGTACTTCTTGTTCGCGGTGTTGTGTTGTGAACCGCCACGGCCTCGAAGAGGGTGTCTGACTCCAGCGACCTTGTTGATGTGTATTGGACGCTGTTGGTGCTCAAGAAGCTTTGCATTTGAGGCGAAGGTGAGATTACAAAGAGTGCATTTGTATCTCTGGTCTTCCAAGGCTTGGTCTCGGTAGTCCTTGCTCCGTGCACTATGCACTCCTTCGCCTTTGTTGGCAATGTATTGGCGGTTTTTCAGCTTCCTTCGCTCCAGATCAAGGCGGTTGATTTCTTCACGACTGAGGCCATTGTTGTTGGGATTGGGATCATGGGTGAAGCCTTCATTGATCGAGAAGTGTGTGCAACAGCCATGGTAGGCGAAGCTGTCAAGAGGCCAGGGAGTGAGCTTGGGCATGTACCAATCACTTGTACGACTGTTCATTGCCCAGAAGCAAAGAGTGAAGAGGGTTTCGAGAACCAGAAATAGGCCTCTGAGACGGTGACGCTCCGAAGCAAGTGGTATGGGAGTCCAGACAAACAGGCCCTTGTGAGTAATGGCATATCCACTCTGCAAGGACTTTTCGACATTGTGGCTTATGTCGCTTGCGAGTTTCCCATTGCGGGATCTTCTGTCGTAGGCACCCA
The DNA here is from genome assembly GCA_021730345.1 of Fusarium cicatricum. NCBI lineage: Eukaryota > Fungi > Ascomycota > Sordariomycetes > Hypocreales > Nectriaceae > Fusarium > Fusarium cicatricum. The sequence goes on from JAJODA010000545.1 coordinate 1,232, forward strand.
TCCTAGACCTGATGCTAGCTTGTGAATCGGTACCACTACCAACGTAGACCCTTGGAGGTTCTTGATCCTTCTCGAGGACGATGATGTAAACACCCCAGAGCCTGTCTAGAGGAAGAGGCAATGTCTTAAAGTACGCGATTGTCGGTGGTGTAGGTGACTGAAGTGCTTCGAGAAGGCCAGGGGCAAATTCAAATGAGGAGAGCTCGAAGACACTCTTCATTGCTTGCTGAGTTGAAAAAACAGAGTCAAACCCCGCTGCCTTCAAGGCACGTGGCGTTTGAGAGAGTGCGGCCCAAGAAAGGCCCATGATGAACGTCGTGGTATCGTTGGTGCAATCCATGCTCGCGGTGGACGATGCAGGAGTAGGATGACAAGATCATCGTGGACAGAAATGGGGGGTGGCATTGTTGATATGGTGCGCATCCTCACAAGTGTGGAAGGAGTCAAGGAGTAGAAGGAAGGAAGGTGCAGAAGGAAGGAAGGTGTAGAAGAAAGCAAGGTGGGGAAGGAACAAGAGGAAGGAAGGACTTACGAGCAGCAACGGCGGTAGCGACAAGAATGGGGCAGCGACCGTTGCGGAAGAACTCCAGAGCGCGCTCACGCTCACGCTGGGTGCGGTCACCGTGAATCGAGGTAGCGGGGAAGTTCTGGTTGATGAGGAAATCGGAGAGCGAGTCGGCCATGCGCTTTGTCTCAACGAAAATCAGGGTCAGGCCACCAGCGTGGGTGTGAAGAATGTCCAGAAGAACAGAGCGCTTGTCAACGTCCTCGACATACTCAACCTTCTGAGTAATGTTCTCGGAGGTGGAACCGACACGACCGACGGAAAGGAAGACGTAGTCCTTAAGGAAATCTCGGGCAAGCATCTGGATGTCACGGGGGAAGGTGGCCGAGAACATCAGAGTCTGTCGCTCTTGCACATTGGGCATATCTTCTCCCTCAACGATGCGGCGGATCTGGGGCTCGAAACCCATGTCAAGCATGCGATCAGCCTCATCCAGGACAAGGTACTTGATGTTGCAGAGAGAGATGCGACCTCGCTCTATGAGATCGACCAATCGACCGGGAGTAGCAACAAGCAGATCGCAGCCACGCTCGATCTGTCGGAGCTGGGAGCCAATGTCGGCACCACCGTAGACGACGCAAGGTCGAACCCAGGATCGGTAGGCGAACTTCCGGGACTCGTCGTAAATCTGGGAGACAAGCTCACGAGTGGGGGCAAGGATCAGAGAGGTGGGGTAGGCCTTGCGCTGTCGGCCAAACTGACCAGCGGCGCCAGCTGGAACAGCAGAAGGACCGTTGATGAAAGCCTGGGAAAGGATGGGGAAGAGAAAACCACCAGTCTTTCCGGAACCAGTCTGGGCACAAGCCATGAGATCACGGCCGCCCATGACAATGGGGATCGAGTACTTCTGGACGGGAGTGGGAACCTTGTAGTGAGCGAGCTCGATGTTGCGGCAGAGGTGCTCATCCAGAGGAGGGGTAGTGAACTGGTGAACGGCCTCAGGAACGTCGTGGCCGGAAGCTTCGACAGGGATATCGTCGTACTTCTCGAAGTTGATACCGGTGTGCTGTTTGGTAGGGTCGTCGGCGGCACCGAAAAGTTCACGCTCGATACGGGGGTTAGACGGGCCAGGAACGTGCTTTCCGTCGCGCCACTGGCCATCGCCGGAGCCACGAGCTGTGTAGCCACCGCCACCGCCGCCGCCGCCGCCAGAGTGGCCGTCCATGTTACCGCCACCACCGTAGCCGCCGCCGCGACCACCCCAACCGCCGCGACGGTTGTTGTTCTGGTAGGTAGGGACGTCGTTGCCCCAGTTGGACTGACGAGCACCGTAGTTCTGGCTATGAGAAGGTTAGCGAGTGTTTTCAAGACCTAAAGCTATCGAGGTAAGAGGAAACTTACTTAGCCCAGGCACTGTTGCCAATGCCGTTGGGGGCAGGTCCACCGTTCATAGCGGGAGCACCAGGAAGAGGGCCGGGATGGCCAGAGACAGGGACAGGTGCACCGGCAGGAGGACCAGGAGGAGGGCCACCGCCCTGGCGACGCATGTGAGGGGGAATGTAGGATCGCGGCTGGTTGGGACCGCCCTGGGCGCCGTCGCCCAGGTTGAGGCCGCCCATGTTGAGTTGCTCAGCCATGTTGGAGAATGTCGAGATTCGGATCGAGTTGGTGATGTAAAGAGAGTCGAGTCGTAGAGACACGAAAGGCGATGAAGACTGAGTGCGTAGAAACCCTCTCAAATATCAACGAGAGTGGCAGTGATGAATTCCCGTCCGACGAAAAGAACAGGGAAAACGCGAAAGAGAAAGAAACGGAAGACGAATGCTTCCAATAATTTCCCCAAATAGATTACTTTTGAGCACAACAAATGTCAGTGCTTGCAGATATCCCTCGAAGAACACGCAGAATCTTCAAAGGAGGGACCAAGGAAAGACGAAAAGTCTTGAGGAATGACGAGGATGGAGGGGGATGGAGGAGGATTGTGAGGTGAAGGGTTGTTGTTGAGGGAGGAAGAGGCAAGAAAAGGAAGCGAGTCGGGAGGCAAAGAAGAGTGGGAGAAAAAAAATTGGTTTACGTTGTGACAAAAAGGGACTAGCGCGGGCAATCGGCCGGGTCAGGATTTTTGGGGGGTTTCGCCTTCTGCGGTGAGGGCGAGGGGGGGAATTGAGAGGGAGGAGAGGGTCGAGGGAAGGCCGTGAGTGGGCGAGGCAGGGTCCAAAGTCTCGTCCAAGTATCTTTTAGCCACCGCCCGCATCACAGAGAGCCAGTGACGTTGAAGAGAGGGCGGAGAACCCGGCCAGAATGCCTGCCACAAGGCTTGACGTGGCTAGGCAGAAAAGATAAAAAGAACTGACCTGGTACTTATGACGAGGTAGGGCACTAAGGATAGTCTCAAGTTGTTTGAATGGACGAGAGAACGTGTGCTGAATCGTCACAAGCTTTTTGGATGTTGGACTTGAAGGTCGCTGTGCCTTAGGTCGGATTTCAGGGAGGATACTAGCCGTGACCCCCGAGGCTTGTGAGAGTCGACAATATCTACATAGGCCGCTCAACTTCGTGGGTCGGACGGAAGGGAGAGACAGGCGAAGAATCCAGAATAATTAGAATGGAAGATGGAAACAGTGAGAACCCGCCCAAGAAGTGGGTTTGCAAGGGGGCGAAGAATGGAGGCGAGGTTCAAAGTTAGGTTACCGGTATTTTTCTCTGGAGAAGACGAGACGGGACGGGACCTAAGAGAGTTCGAGCACTTGGTACTTTAAGGGTACTCTTTTTTTGTGAGACAGCCCTGGAGGGCTGGCCGGGGGCGGATCGCAGCCTCCACTCCCGGCTGGGTACAGTAATGTCTTGACTTGCACTGGCCGCAGTTCTAACATTAGTAGTCAGGCATATTTGATTGTTCAAGTTGTCTATAAAGCAGAAATAGAGTAATAGAGAATGAAGGAAACAACTAAAGAACCGGCCATAAAGTAACAAAGACCGTCCTGCCTTTGGAAGATACCTAGAGAGACTGTACGGAACATGTACGCGGGAACCGGCTTGTAATTGTCAGGTCCTCAAGTACCGGACCGGGTTTGGGGGTTTGGTCACCGGAAAGGAACCGCCAAAGTAAACAAAAGCGACGGGAAGCCGGTTGCAAACATGGATGCTACTGTTTGCACAATCAGCAATAGTTTTTCTCTTGCCAATAGCCAAGTCAAGCAACATCCATACAGGGATTCAAGGACCAGCTCAGTCAGATTAGGTCGGCAGAGGGGTTGATGACGAAATTTCCGATAAGCGGGTGAATTGTCTAACGGCACATGCGATGGGCTCAGGTAGTAGGTAAGTACTGAGGGATTCAGACATTGGATTTGGACGAATAAGCCTTGAAACCGTTCATTATCCTACGTTTGAAACAGCCAGGGCTACCGAGATTTCGTTCCAGTATCGCCTCTCGGGACGTGATTCCTGCTGCACCCTCCATGTGCGGTTCTCTAGTACGAGCAGCCTCGTTCGCGTCAGGCGTTACCATCCGCATTCGTACCCCATGATTCAAGTACTCTTACACGAGACCACCCACACTGGCACACACAATCCCTTCAACCTCCACGAGCCACCGGCTAAGCAAGATTCTTTTGAAAATCTAGAATCTGCTGATCCCTTGACGCATCCAATGATAGACCGAACCCTGAAATTCTAAACATGACGTACCATCCGTCGACCTCGTGGTCGTCCGACACTATCTCCGGACAACCCTAATGCGGATGAAGAAAATACCTACCTAACCTCAGTTTTTATGATACAGTTCTTATCTTAATAATCATCAGATGTTAGGCTAATCATATACTGAGTATTCTCTAGTTTTAGATGTCCCATACCTATGTCAGAATAGATCACTCTGAGCTGGTAGCCCGGCCAGCTTTGTCTTTTCCTTCTCGCATACCTGTGAGGGTCCGTTTTAGTATTGGCACTTGGCACAGTCACCGCATCGACCCGTGCTCGTCCACATGGCTGCTCAAGTAGGTATTCACTAGCATAAGGTTATGGCTACCTACTTAATAGGATGCATACTGCAGTAAACTTGAGTAGTCGACCAAAGACGTTGACCTAGTATCCCGTTGGTACGGTCGATATTATACTGCTTTTGTCCTGGGCGTATTTCTTTGTTAAATCCATTCTTGGTACTCCTCGAGATGCTTGGACAACATTAATAAATAGGTAGTTCTAAATTTGATCACTACCGGCGGCTTCTGCCCACTGAAGGTAACGAATTAGCTCTCTTGAACTGAATTAGGAGATGTATCATCCATAGCTAAAAGATGATCACTTGTTCTCGCACCAACCTGGGCTGGCAGTGCCCACAGCTCACAGGGAGGGAGCAGAGCCATCACCTATCCAGAGACAAGCCCAGATCCGGCATCTATCGACTCGGCCTTTCGGCTTGGTCATTCTCCGAGAAAAGTATGCAAGGCTCCTGTGGGCCATTACCTGGAGGAAACCATCTTTATTGCAAGCATTAGCCCCCAAAGACCCATCTAATAGTACAAAGTTGTGTTTCCCTCTTGGCATGGCTTATCCCTCAAGCGCACTTCACCACCTTGTCATCGTCAAATTCTATGTCGACGATTCCGTCCGCCTTGACCGCCTTGACCACCATACCCTTGAAGTCAATCGGTAATCGGCGCTTCAGCTCGTCGGTACACATCGTCAGAATCTTGATACCCTGGCCGAGCGTGATGTCGGGGTGGTGGTGCTTGTCCAGGATGGACAGGCAGTAGTATCTGCAGGAACGTTGGGTCAGCCTCATTTCTAGATCCATGCAAGTGCCATTCCATCACTCTGCGGATTGTCATCTTGAACACCAAGGAGCTACGTACTGTGCGTATCCGTGCGCCGCATAAGGAACGTCCGCCAGCGCCGCTAAGTAGTCGAGCCAGTACAGCGATGGCTTGCCGGTGATGGGGTCAACACCGCCCATGAGGAGGTTGACGTTGTAGGGCTTGCGGGATCGCAAGCTTGTAGCAAGCTCTCCGCGGACAAAGTGTGCGAGGCCGGAGGGAGATAGATCTGACTCGTTGCGCATCGAATAGAGCTGGGCATTTCGTTGGATGTACTCGGCGAATTGCACTGCGGGGAGTTAGCTGTCGTCATCGTCGAGCCAGTCCATGTCTGCCCAGGTGGATAGTCGTTATACCTGTGTCACCAGCTTCTCCCGAGAATGCCATAAGAGTGTGCTTGTTGAGAGCTCTGGTCTTGTCGTCGGACGCCTTGAGGATAGTAGCACCTCGCATCGCAGCTTTGGATGCTGCGATGATGGTGAAGTCCTTTCCGGTGATTCCCAGCAGTACCTCCCTGTTCGAGCAATATTAGCGGATGTTTTAGCTGTAGCTTCAACTCGGGAACAGCTCACATGTTTGCGATTGTGTGTTTTGCGACGGGAGGTTGTTAGAGTGTTGTGGATGAGTCGTAGTTATCAGCCTTCTTGGAGATCCAGCAGCAACCGATCAAGCTCCCGTTTGTTAGGCTGTAGCGCTGCGCGTCAACGGGTCCGTCCCCCAAGAGCTTCCCGGAAAAACCTTACCCCAGTTAGTGTCTTCTGATTCGCCGCAGCGTCTATCAAGCAGCAGATGGATTTTCCGAGGTCCACTGTCGCTCAACTTTTTTTTTCAGACGCCCAGAAATTTATCTCCAAGGCGGGACGTTGAAAGTCGTGAGAACGGCAGCCAACCTTACGGCGTCGCCACCATGTCGTCCTTCTTCACAGCTCCAGGCTCCCAGAAGAAGCGCAAGCGCAATGCGGCTCCGGAACCACCAAAGAAGAGAGTTGCTGCCTCAAAATCCTCCGGAAAGCCATCTGCAAAGGCCGCGGGCCCCACTAAGAAGCGAGTCGAGCGAGACGACGAGTCTATCTCTGGGAGCGATTCGGACGATGATGACGAGAGCTACGACAGCGTCTCGAATGCGAGCGATGCGGTAGAAGAGGACGGGTCGGACAGTGAGGACGAGACCGCCGCTGAGCGGAGATTGCGGCTTGCAGAGCGATACCTCGAGAACATCAAGGAGCACGTGGACGAAGCTGGATTCGATGCGGCAGACATTGACCGGGATTTGATCGCCGAGCGACTACTAGAGGATGTTGCCGAGACCAAGGGACGAGTATATCGTCAATTGGCTTCCGAATTGGCCTTTGACAAGGCCTCTCGAACTTTCTTCCGAAGCAACACCAACGCCGTCACCTCCATCGCCGCATGCGCGCCCTACATCTACACCACTACCAAAGACCTATACGTACAAAAGTGGAAGACACAGGATCTTCCTCAACATCAATACCCCCAGACGACCAAGCGAAAATCCAAGAAGCCTCAAGCCCCTCCGAGGAAACGTCCCGAGTTAGAGACGTGGTTGAAAGGCACCACTACCAAGTCAAAAGACAAGAACTACCAACGTCACACCGACCGTATTCTCGCCGTCGCTGCCTCCCCCGACGGCAAATACGTTGCAACCGGCGGCGCAGATCGGAAGCTCATCATCTACGACGCCCCTACTCTCAAGCCCATCAAAGTCTTTACACATCACCGAGACGCCGTCACCGGACTGGCGTTCCGCCGGGGGACGAACCAGCTGTACTCGTGCTCCAAGGATCGCACGGTCAAGGTCTGGAGTCTGGACGAGCTGGCCTATGTCGAGACGCTCTTTGGTCACCAGGACGAGGTTCTCGACGTTGACGCTCTCGCACAGGAGCGCTGCGTCAGTGTAGGCGCGCGAGACCGCACCGCCCGCCTCTGGAAGGTGGCCGAAGAGACGCAGCTTGTCTTTCGCGGCGGCGCCGTGGACAAAAAGTCCCGACCAGGTGTCAACCCGCGCTCTCTCCTTCACGAGGGTAGCATGGACCGCGTGGCCATGATTGACGACGATCTCTTCGTCACGGGTAGCGACAACGGCGCTCTCGCCCTGTGGAGCGTACAGAAGAAGAAGCCCGTGTACATCGAGCCCATCGCCCACGGCATCGACCCGCCTCTGGATCCTCAGCAGGCGTCCGCCGAGCAGCACCCAGATCCCAAGATCGTGCCCCATCCGACACCCCGCTGGATCACCGCCATCAAGACCATCCCCTACTCCGACGTTATCCTCACCGGCAGCTGGGACGGACACATCCGCGTCTGGCAGCTGAGCGAGGACAAGCGCAGGATCGAGCCTCGCGGCATTCTCTCTACGCCCGAGGACGCGGACCAGTCAGATGAGGACAGCACGCGGGGTCCCATCACAGGTGTCGTCAACGACATCTCGCTATTTGAGCGCGGCGACCGGGGCAAGGAGGGGCTGTGCGTCGTCGTGGCCGTGGGGCGGGAGCACAGGTTAGGCAGATGGAATCCGTCGGTCAAGGGCGGACGCAACGGAGGTGTCGTGTTTGAGATTCCGAGGATACAGCGGCCCACGGTGAACGGCGCGCATGAGAAGTCGGACGAGGAAGAGGACGAGATGGAGGATGAATGAAAAGCGTACTGTAATAGATACTACTATGAACCCACTCAATAGACGTGGCGGAGACTGAGCCCACACTTCATGTTACATATTACGAGTATATCCAACTCACATTACCTGTTCATCGATTTCCGTGTCATGACTTGTTTACACGGTTGCTCCACGATGAGCTTGTGACACTGAGGCACGCGAGAATACTTGAGACGTCCTCGCTGGGTATATGATCTTGGTATTGCTCTCTACTAGAAATGTGCTCTCTGATCTTCTTAAAACAGTCAATGCCTCCGCCCCTACTTTATTCTTCTCTGCTCTCATGCAAGGTTCCCAACGCCTGAAATGCTACGCCATGCGAATCCTTTCCCCGCCATCACTCTTGCATCAGTTCTCAATAAGTGCATACGACCAAAACAAAAGCTGGTGCCAAACCCCATTCGCTTCCTCCAAGGCCGAAAACCACACTGCTGATGCCAACACTCGTGCTTACGAGGTCAGATCAATGGACCTGTCTACTCCACCATACTGGGGCCCCCTCTTGGAAGGCACATCGGATTCGATGCTCTCTCTGACTTGAGGTTCCAGGTCAACGACATCCCGTTGAGCAACCCTTGCTGAAGTGTTTGCGCGCGGAATGATGATACGGATTTCTGGAGAGCTATGCCTCCTCACAGTGGAAGGGGTATGGTCTGCAACCGGCTCCTTGGGTGAACTGGATAGTTTCTGTACAAATTTGGGCGGCGATTGCTTGCCCTCGTGCTGTCTTGCGTCAAAAGACAACTTCTGCTCCGTACTCAAGTCAACAGGTATTCGCGGGGCACTGCTAACAGGAGACGAGCGGGCCGAATGGAAGATCTCTCCAGAGCTCGAGGTCCTAACATCGTGGCTGGAGTCGTCTTCCATTAGTTTGATGAGCTTTGGCTCTGGGTCCCTCTGTGGTGTGCGAGGCGGCGCTGGTTTTTCTGGAGAAATGACGGCAAAGTAATGCGAGATCGTTTCTGACTGTCGAGGCGCCTCGACTTTTGGAGTCTTCACACCATTTGGCAGTGGGCTTTTCAGATCTTGGTTGCCCCGTGGGGTTTCTGGACCTTCTGATGGTATATAAGGCGAGGAGGGGGCCACCTGCGAAGACGAAGCGGCTGTTCTTCTTCGCATCCTCTTCCTCTCCTTCTCCTCTTCTAGCCGTTCGTGCTGTTCCTTCTGCAGCACGAAAAGAAGGTCTCTGACCTTTGCTCGTATCTCTGAGGGTCTGATATCCCATCGCGTATCTTCCTTGTGGAGGAGTTTGCGGACAGCTTCATCTGGGTCTTTGAGGAAATGCTCCATGTATCCTAGGATGAAAACACCGCAGTCACAGTAGTTGTCTTGCTCAGGGATTCCTCGAGCAGTCATGCCGCCTGGTGGCTCAGTAATTTCGACACCCTTCTTGTGTCTTGCTTCTTCCACCAGATAATCTCGCAGGCACTTGCAGGTCGGCGAATGTGCCGAGCCCAGAGAATCAAGGGTGATGATCCTTGGTTGTTCAATGCTGAATTTTTGATTGCCACCAGTTGATTTGCGCTTGCTTGTCTTGATAGGTGCGTCAGGCTTGATAGCAGACGCACTGTTTGAAGGATCATCGCTATTGGCATTGCCGTTGGCCGTTTCGCCATTACCAGTCAGGTTGGAGTCTTCCTCGTCGAGAGAAATCGCAGTCCTGTTTCCTTCAACGGGAAAAGGATGTGCAGGGGTTACTGCGGCTGTATCCTCGACAAGAATTGGCTCAAGTTCGCTCGACAGATCTTTCTTCTCAGGTGAAGGCAGCAGCCGAGGAGCGTTGTAGATGATGGCCAAATACCAGTGTGCATTCTCGTTGACTGGAACCACAATGTAGTCATACGAAAGGAGGTCGATTCTGGTAGTCCAGGCTTTGACGCCGTCATAGTTGATCTTTCCACGGTTCGACCTCAGTTTCTCAAAGAAGAACGTGTTGAAGATGTGTACTTTGTTCAAGATTTCTGGGTGCTCTTGCTCAAGCCGAATCTGAAGATGGCGAACATAGAAGCTGATGAGATTGTCATTGAGGAATTCCCCTTCATCCAGTCGAGGTATATCGTCTTTGTCCACAATCGCTCGGTTTCTGCCAGTTGGGGGGTATATCAAGGATCTGTGCCAGTCCTTGTCCCAACCTGGGTTTTGAAGTGTCCAGCGGTCGGGGGTTCTCTCGCGGAAAACACGAGCTGGAGATGTTCTTCTTGTACGCCTGGTCTCGGGTCCTTGAACGCGAGTGGCTGGGATCACCTCTTCCACGTCGTGTTGTTCCGGTTGCGCAGCCTCAGCTGCCTCAGAGGCACCCAGCATTCTGTCCTTGAGCTTTGTGGGTTTCGGTCTGGTGGGCTCGCCCTGGAAGGGATCCCTGAGCTCTGAATGATTGTGGGAGATGGCATGCTTCTGGGGCAACCGAACCTCGAGGCGTGGAGGGGAGCTGTGATGTTGCATCTGATCGTATTCTTGGGCCTTTTTTATAGCCTGATTAAACATTCGTTCGAGTACAGGCCTGAAAATGGTTAGGCGTGACTGATTGACAATGGCAGCTTGTCGGGATTGAGAACTTACTCGTCCGTCTCCTTACTCTTCCGCAAGTCAGCAAGCCAGTCCAGAAAGAATGCCGCATGCGCATCACTCCCAAACTTCAGCGCCAGAGAACCACTAGCCTCTCCGGTCGCTGAACGTTTGATAATCACATATGGGCTCCTCGTTAGCTTGTGTCTCACTTCCAGAATCGATGACTTTTTGAGTTCAAGCCAAGGGAGATGTAAAGTTGTCTCCCTGCCATTCGAAACGACCTTGGCAAAATCTTGTTCCAAACGATATTGGACCTGGCTCTCATGATGGTTTGTACGGAAGTAGGTGTTTTTCCAGCATGCAGCCCCCGCGAGGGTAAGATCGGGTGTAGTTGGTTGTATGGATGGCACATCGCGAGCTTGTCTCACAGGTTGCGGTGGCTTGAATTCTGTTCGTGCAATGTCCCCCCGATTTGACTTGGAAGTCCTCTGAGGTCGTGATAGGAGCTTTGCGAAGTTGGTAGGTCTCTTTCCAGTATCTGTAATCGGCCTCGAGAGCTCGTCCTCGGCGCCGTCACCAAGCTTGTAACGTTTAGCTGCTACTGGCCCGCAGTTCTCTGATGCCGGTCTTTTCGATTGTGGAAAAAGGTCGGAGGTGATCTGGATCAGTGGTGTATCGTCGTCTGGGTAGCGCGACAAACAATCCGGACTGGCCGCACCAGAATGCGGTGTAGAATGCGGAGCAATGTGCCTGTGCTTGACAGCTGTATCGTCGGCATCCGTGGAGTCTGAGGATCGCTTTGGCTCCTGGGGCTTTCGTCTTCGCCGGCCGCCCCTTTTAATGGTGTTCTTGTTCGCGACACTGCGATATTCTAGCTGCGCGCTCGTAGCGGCCGCAGTCTTGCCAGCACTAGTGACACTTGAACCCTCGATCGTGTCTGCCTGTGATCCTTCTTTCGTCAAATCGTGTATTTGGGCATGTGAGATAACAGCTGGAAACTCCTGCACTTCCTCCAGCGGTCGTTTTGGGGTTCGAGTGACGAAGTGGTGGGAGACATTCGACAGAAACGGTTTCGCGCGCTTGTGAGGTCTTTCATCGAGCGATTCATCTAGGACATGTTGTCTTGTCGAGCTGGAGCCCATGGAGCTCCTCGGCATGGCACCAGCGTTGATCTTCCTCTACACGCTGCATTAGCAACAAAGCCCATGTGCTGCATGTACAGCTATGCAAACTGACCAACCGCGCTGAACTCATATTTGTGCTGTCGCCCAGAGCGCTCCGGAGAGTGTCAGCGGGGGTTTTGTATCTTGGGGGCGGTCCAAGGGTTTACCCATAGTCTGGGAAAGAGTTGGCGTCGGAGTGATAACGAGCTATGGGACTGCAGCATATTAGAACGACGCTCAGCAGAAGGATCGAGGGTAACGCGTACTCCCATCGAGCCTTTACCCTCCTCTGATCCTCCGAAACCGAAGACTGAGCGTGGCCCTCCAGTTTTCCGTCTGAAGAAGAATTCACGATGGTAGTGTCAAGTGGCGGTGATCGTCGCTGTTGGCGGTCTGGACCGCTTGGCGTTGAATTTTGGGAGGTCCTCAGCAAAGGCAGAGGCGCCGTTTATCCGAGAAAGATGAAGTTCGCATGTGCGCGGGCAAGATCGAGTTCTTGCGGTAGTTGGGTTACAAGAAATGGTTTGGCAGGATTTCGATGTCTGAACAGAAAGCTGGGGTCGGCGGCATCAAAAGATTGGATACAAACGCCGGGCAGGTTCTAGTGGGGTCAGCCTCTGAAAATTAGTGCCGTTTGCCGTTTGGGGGACTGGGTCCAGTTGCGTTTGTGCTGTAGATTTCTTAGGACGTCAGCCTCGCAGGGTCCAAGATGCTGGAAACCAGGGACCATTTGACCTTGGAGCGTTTGCAAGGGCATGTTTTCAAACAAAAGTCATGAAAATTTCCATATCCTATCATCTGTATTGCTATCATCCCTAGTTTACTCCCTGTTCAAGATCTGTAGTATGTAATATCGAAATACGGTCTACGCAAGACACGGCATCTCAGCTCGGACTGTGACGATAGAGAGGCGTCTGTACCCCACAGTCTCCCAATCACAAGGCTGAGACGCCACAGCTGCCAGGGCTTAGCAGGGGATGGAAGCTCCCAAAACGTGGCCAGTATCCAGCTTGACTTCAACACCAAGACGCGACATCACCGCCGTCCGTCTTTCAAACCACAAAGGCCACGGTTGCGCCACGGTCTTCTCTTAATCAACACACGAGTGGGATGCTGCGATCGCAGTCAAAGATTGCCCACCATGTATAACTCTCTCACTCGTATCCAAAACACCTTTGGCTTCTTTACAACCGTCGCATTCGTCGTCGCAGCCTTCATCGCTGCCTCGGACCTCTTCGCCACGCGCACCCCGTCAACGGGTCTCGTCGCGCCCACAAACGTCCAGGTGTATGTTTGGCCACTCCTCTAATAACCCCGTTTGTTGGTAGCCCGCTAACGTGTCGTTTGCGCTCTCAGTGTCAAGGGCCGCCCGCACTACTACAGCTCCAAGAAGGAGGAGTACGCCATCATCAAGTTCTCCCTCGACGCCGACTTTTCGTCCCTCTTCACATGGAACACCAAGCAGCTCTTCGTCTACGTCACTGCCGAGTGGCCTGGCCCTAAGAATGCTACCAACGAGGCTGTCATCTGGGACTCGATCATCACGAGCCCCAGTGCCGACCACCTCCAGAACATTGGACCTGTCGCTATGAAGAAGCTCAAGCGCAGTGCTGAGGGCAAGTCCATTGACCCTAGCCGGTAAGCTCAGTTCCAATTCAAGAGTCTCTGTGGACGATATGAGCTAACTAAGAATCCTAAGCGGCCTCCTCAAGCTTCGGAACCAGAAGCCCAAGTACCAGATCACTCACCCCAGTAGCAAGATCGCCGAGAAGGATGATGTCGAGCTCAAGGTTCACTACAACGTCCAGCCGTGGGTTGGCCTCCTGACTTGGGACCAGAACCAGGATATTGGCCTCTGGAAAAAGCTGGCTGGCGGTGTCAGCGAGAAGTTCCGGCTCCCCGCCATCAAGATCAAGAAGAAGGATGCTCAAAAGAAAAAGAGTTCCTAGAGGAAACAGCTTTCAGGTGTAGATCTATAGCATGCTGCGGCGTTTAATGGATTGGGAGATCATTGGCACATTTCATGTTTTGAGACAGGCATTATTGGCCGAGATAATCGTGTTCGTGACTTCGTGATACAGGCATCCAACCTTTTGTCTATACTACATTGTCCACTCCCGCAACGCTCTCATTTCACAGCGCTGACATGTTCAATAATCTACACATTTCCCATTGGTGACGTGAGATCCTCATACAGGTACCATCAGGGCCATTCTGGCCAAAGTTCTACAGACCTCTAGCCTTGCGTCGCATTGCCAGGGGCCCCTCCACTGCCCCGTCCACGATGAGGTCCTCCGCGGCCTCTTCCACCACGACCACGACCGCGGCCCCTACCTCGCGACTGATCCAGGCTCGCAGGCGGTGGTACGTTGGCATACTTTTGCTCATCCGCATGGTTTGCTGCGTGATTTCCCTCGGGACCTGGCGAGCCATGCATGTTGCCGCGTCCACGTCCACGACCGCCTCTACCTCGTGGCCCGTATCCGTTGGCGTCCTGGCCATGAGGTGCTCCGTCAGGACCGTTCCGGTAAACCAGCGTGCTGTGGACGAGGTTAGGGGCGCCTCCACGAGCGCCGTTTCCTCGGCCACGCCCCGGGGAGTTTGTGCCGTTCAGGGCTCCTCGCCATCCACCGCGCAGGGGACCAGGCGTCGGTGCATCCTGATACTGAGGTACGCCAACATTGCCATACCCACCCGAAGCAGCGATGACTGGTCGTCGCTGTTGCGACTTGCTGGTAGTTGAGATGACTTGCTTGTTTGACGTATTGAGAACAGAAGACGACGCAACGGTCTGTCCTCGGAACATTGGGGCTCTCTCGTTGAGTGTGGTTCCGCTCATGAATGACGTGTCCCAGACAACATCCAGCAAAAGAGCTGTTGCTGTCCGACTAATGCCAGCAACAGTTCCGCGAGTCGCAATAGGGACCTTTCCAGCAGCAGTGACGTAGGTGACCCGGTCTCCCAGCACGAACTGCTGGTTTCCGAGGACCATTTCCGCATCCGATGGCTTGAGGAGAGCCGAACGAGGAACGCCACGCAGCTTCTTGATGTCAATATCCTGGGAAGCGGCGTGAATCTGCTCTCCAACATTGGCCAGTGCCTTGACAACCTCAGAATCGAGCTGCTCAGCCTCAAGAGGAACGCGCTCAAACTTGCTGGTCTCCTGCTTCTTGAGCCAAGCTACAATCTCCTTGACCCGCTGAGAAGCAACGCTGGGGTCCTTCCACAAGTCCGAGTCCAAGACCTCACTCTTCTGTGGCTCTCTCTGGATAGCTGCGAAGAAATCGGGGAAGGCAACCATGTAGTCGGCAATCAGCCTGATGGCCATACCACTAAACTCCCAACCAGTGTGGGACTTTCTCGAATACCCCAAGACCTTGAGCTTTCGTCCTTCAAACTTCAAGTTCAGACCAAGATTCAGCTTCAAACCAGCAGAGTTGATGATCTGGTAGGATGACGTAATCTTGCTTAGTACAAGAGGGTGAATGCCCAGCTGCTTGGCCACGGCAAAAGAAGGGGTGTAAGGGTTGCTGCGCTCTGCCTGGTATATAATCTGCTTGGCAAAGTCCGGCTCCTTGGTCTTGAGCATGGAGACAACAATTTCTGCTTTATTGTTGGTGTGGGCTGTAACCTCGAGAGGGCGGCCAAAGGCATATTCGCCAAGGAAGAACGCGCGTGTGCCCTGGGGAAACTCTTCCTCGATAGGCAATGCCTCTTTTTCGATGAAGCGTTCGTCTTCGTTGACAACTTCATCGACGATGGTCTGCGCAGCGTAGGTACTTCTCAGGCTGGGATTTTCGGCGTACTCTTTGATCAAAGCACCCTCCTCTGTCCTGAGAAGACCCTTGAGCATGTGAACGTACACCAAGCACTCGATTTGACCAATAGTGATACCGAGTCGCTTAGCGTGCCAGCTTTCAAGGTGATCAGCCTCCCTGGCCCAGTCGGCGGCTTCCCTGTTGTTGTGGTCCCTGGTCACAATGTCCTTGCCGTTGTCTGCCAACTCGTAGCTAAAAAGCTCATCTTGAACCCTTATGACCTTGGCCTCCTGAAGGAAAGGATAATTCACGAAGCAACGCTGACCAAGCTTGGCCTTCCAAGTTTCTATCTTGGTGCGCATCTCCGTGTCAGTCAAGGTGACAACAACACTAGGGTTCCTGCTATCCGCTTGGAACACGTTGATACCGTACCCCTCGACAAGCTGGGCAGTGTAGGGTAGAGTATGCAGCGTAGGGAAGCCTGCCAAAGCCTCGACGTTCAACAAAGCACCCGTTGTCAGTCCCGCGAGATAGTCGAGTCCCTCCACATCGGGAAGGTCGAAGATGTTTTCAATGCAGCGGCAGTTCTGGATTTCAGGGAAAATTCCAGGCAACGGGGAAGGATACATGAAGTTCACGTCGGGTGAGTAAGTGAACTTGAGGGGAACACCAAAGCCGTTTCGAGCTTTTTCGTCCGGTTCGAGCAAGTCGTTCTTGGTCGCCATAGCTGCCAAGAGCCGCTTCTCATCAATGAATGGAATCTTGATGACAGCTTCCCAATCCATCTTCTTGCCGTTCATGTCCAGTTCAAAGTCTCTGGGATAGAAGTCGACGATGGGAGAGTCAGGGTTCGTCATGAGGTCATGGTAAACCTTGGGAACGATCTTCTTGCTTCGGTCTGGCAAGACACCCATGAGCTGTTCGTAAGGCAAGAAGGGTTGGCCCTTCTTGAAGTTGAGGTCGGCGCCGACGCCCTTGACAACGTCTATGCTGTGTTAGTCCAAGGATGAAATCTATATGAGAGTGTTTGTGCGCTTACCTGAAATAAGAGGCGCATAGTGGTATCCGTAGAACCAGGGCCAAGAGGCGATTCCACGGTAGTAGTAGTACAAAACCCACTGTAGTCCTTGCACATAGTTTTCGCACAAGGATACGAGTTCCTTGTCGTACTTTTCAGGCGCCCATTCCTCAAACTTTTGAAGATAGTACTTCGTCTTCCAGCCTTGATACTTGTCTTGGTACAGTTTTTCATAATGCTGCTGAGCGTCCTCGGGAGTCATATCGATCACCAGGGCCTTGTCGTATGATTTCGTCACCCGATAAGCAGCGAGGTTACCTTCTTCCTCCTCATCGTCGTCGTCATCGTCGTTAATCTTGGGGGGGAATGAGACAATGAGGTGACGGTGGCCCTCATCGTCTTCCTTGGTAGACCATTGGAGATGCATCGAGTCAGCCAGGTCCTGGACGAATTTGCGGTCGGCAGCCTTGAGGCCGGTTCCCAAGTCGAGCGGCTGTTCAGAACGCTTCGAGATGTAGGGGCGGATCTTTTGCTTCCATAGATCTCGCTGCGCCGAGGTAAGGACGAGCTGACCACCCTTGGGTGCTTTGTGATCAGAGCCAGCCTTGTTTTCCAGCTTCTTCTCCATCTGCTTCGATGCGAACCACTTTTCGTCCGACACGTCATTCTCAAATGAATCGATTTCGGTTTTCGAGAGCTCGCTAAGCAGTCTCTTAAGTCTCTCCATGTTGATGACTCCGTTCTCGTTGATGTATCCCTCTCCTTTTGGAAGGATGGTTTTGTAGATCCTGAACATGTTGGCTAAAGCTCCTTCGTTGATATGTAACCCGGGTAGATTGGGCAAGAAATCGTTTCCGACGAAGAAGGCCATTAGAATGAAATCGTCAATGACTCTCTCCAGATCAAAAGGAAAACTCAGAGCGCCCTCTTCCTGGAGCTCCTGGAACTCCATTTCAAGGTACTCTCGAACAATGCACAAATGAAGCAAGTAAAAGTTCTGATGCTCAAGCTCTTTGGACTTGTTCTTGGAACTCCGCCCAAACGTCACCTCCTCTCGTAGAAGGGAGAAATGGGGGTCATGACTGAGCAGACCCAGCATAATCAAGTCGGCATCAAGGCCGTAAAGGCAATGCCGCACATTGTGGTTGTAGTTGGGCTGAGCCTTGGCGTTTCGGATGTATTCCATGATTTTGTGTTCTCCCTCACCAGGGACCTCATGGCCTGACAGCACGATCTCGCATCCCTGCCAGTCGGTGTCTTCGGATACCTTCTTATTGACAAAGTATCGTAGCTGTTGTGACAGCTTCGCCATGAACTCAGTTCCTGTTATCTGTCAGAACATGGTATAAGATAAAATGAGGTGGTCCTACCAGGGGTGATGCAGTTGCTGTCAAAAGGCTCCTCCTTGGGCATCTCGACACCCTCACGAATGGCCTTGTCACGGGCCTTTTCGGCGTCGAGAGCAGTTCGGAAACGCCGGGACCGCTGCTGATTCATCTTGGCACGCGGCGCGACGCCGTCAATGGCCATAAAGAAGAGCTGCTTGGGTTTGATCTTGCCAAACAGATGTTCAATGTAGTTGAATATACGGATGAACATTTCCTCTTCGCTGAGTCGGAATGAAACATCTTCGCCAGCATCCTTATGGGTACAGTTATGAATGATGCCGTTCATGTCCAGCTAAGCTACGGTTAGCACAGGTCGCGACGAGGGCATTTCAGGACGTCGAACGTAGAGGCAGTCGAACTCGGGTATTCGGTTCTCTGCGATGACTTGAGAAATGGCAGGATAGCGCTCGGAGAGCCATCTGAAAAACTTGGGAACACTGCGACGAGAAGATTCTGGGTCAGCCTTTGAAGCCAGGGATGAAAGAGCGGCAAGAGGGACATACCCCATGGCGACGGGTGGTGGACGATTCTCAGTCCACGGGACGGTTCAACAGGGTTTCGAGACAAATTGAAAACGGAGCTTGAATCCGAATCGCCCGTACAGATCGAGCGCGAAACGTGGGAAATCCTGTCGCAAGCGAGGACCGGGAGACAAAACGATGATTCGAGGTGGCGCCCGACGAGAAGGCAGATGCGAAATCAAGAGTAGAGAAACCTGGAAAGAATTCCTTCTCTATAACGCGCGAAAAAGAAATGAACGGTATCGCGAAACCAAGAGAGCTGGTGATGCGGCGTGTTCGGAGTGAGGTGTAAGGGTAACTTGGTAGGTAGGAGAGATGAAAGTTGCGACGATGCTAGTTGTCGTGACGATGTAGGTTCGACTAGAGCCGCAGTCCAACAGTCATGGAATCTAGAGTGGGGCTCTCTCTGTCTCTACCTTACAGCTTACCTTGCCTTACTGATGGAGGGGCTGGAGGGGCTTGTTCAGGCGGGGCGGCGTGAGTCAGTGGTCTGCTCAGGTTCCAGCGTTTATCGCTTACGGTAAAAAAAAATGCTAAGCCACACCCACCACATCCACCACATCCCACTTTGATGTGTGGCTGGTGCTCTCTTTCCGTCCATCCTCCATCACTTTACGCGCGACGCGTTACCTGCACCACGACCTCTGCTTTTTAGCCTTGTTTGTGCGACAGCGTTACTCTCACCTTCAGCCGCGCAGTTCGCATCACTTCCACCAACATTCTCCATTCCACTGCACTCTTCGATTACTGCGCTACAGGCTACTCGCCTTTATCCGATAGAACTTCGTCAGATTGATCTGCTGTACTGAACCAAGGAAGCCCATCATGGCGCCTGCGCAGTCGACGGAGCGCGATGTCGACGGTACGTTTGCGGCCAGCCTTGCATTCAAACCCGCCATGGGTGGATTTTGGCATCTCGGCGATGACTTGCTAACACAACTGTAGTCGAGATGACTCACGACGAGGAAGATGACCAGGGCGAGCGCCTGATCAACGAAGGTTTGTTTCTGCGCAGCAACAATATGCATCCACCACCCACTGACACTCACGTCACAGAGTACAAGACATGGAAGAAGAACAGCCCTTTTCTGTACGACATGATTCTAGGGCAAGTCACACTATTCTCGCCATCATCGGCCCTCGATCTAACCTGTTCCTCACTACAGAACGGCCCTCACTTGGCCCACTCTCACAGTCCAGTGGTTTCCCGACGTCAAGGAGCCCGAGGGCAAAAACTACCGGGTTCACCGTCTCCTACTTGGCACTCACACCTCAGATGAGAGCCCCAACTACCTCCAGATCGCCGACGTTCAGATTCCCAAGCCCATAACACCCAATCCTGACGACTATGATGAGGAGCGAGGGGAGATTGGTGGCTATGGCAAATCGGGAGAAGTTGCAGCCATCAAGTGTGATATTGTCCAGAAGATCGAGCACCCCGGAGAGGTGAATAAGGCTCGATACCAACCCCAGAACCCTGATATTCTTGCCACTCTTTGCGTCGACGGCAAGATTCTCATCTTTGACCGGACGAAGCACCCCCTCAAGCCTGCCTCTCTCGGAAAGGTCAACGCTCAGATCGAGCTGGTTGGACACAAGGCAGAGGGCTTCGGTCTTAACTGGAACCCCCACGAGGCGGGCTGCCTGGCGTCGGGTAGTGAGGATACTACCATGTGCCTATGGTACGTTGCTCTTCCTCCGTTTCAAGCACATGAGCTGACATAGCAACAGGGACCTCAAGACCCTCAAGGCCGACTCAAAAATCCTCAACCCCGCTCGCAGGTACACACATCACACCCAAATCGTCAACGACGTTCAGTATCATCCCATCTCCAAGAACTTTATTGGTTCCGTTTCAGACGATCAAACCCTCCAGATCGTGGATGTACGGCACAGCGAGACTGCAAAGGCCGCTGTTGTAGCTCGACGTGGTCATCTCGACGCGATCAATGCCCTGGCTTTCAACCCTAACTCGGAGGTTCTTGTCGCCACCGCCTCGGCCGACAAGACCATCGGTATCTGGGATCTCCGAAATGTTAAGGAAAAGGTCCACACTCTCGAGGGCCACAACGACGCTGTCACGTCCCTGGCCTGGCACCCTACTGAGGCCGGTATCCTGGGAAGCGCCAGCTACGACCGGAGAATCGTCTTCTGGGATCTTTCACGAGTGGGCGAGGAACAGCTACCTGATGACCAGGACGATGGTCCCCCTGAACTGTGAGATTGGCCGCGTTCTTGACTGGTATTCTACAACATGCTAACGATTCATCTAGACTATTTATGCACGGTGGCCACACAAACCACTTGGCCGATTTCAGCTGGAACCCCAACGAGCCTTGGCTCGTAGCAAGTGCTGCGGAGGACAATCTGCTGCAGATCTGGAAGGTGTCCGAGTCCATCGTCGGTAAGGACGACGGCGATTTGCCTGTCGATGAGCTCGACCGATAGGTGAGGTGGAAGTTCGTGGAGAAGTTCCGGTCTTCATAGGATGAGGAGACGCAGCAGCTCTGGAAGCGATGGCAGCAGAGAGAGGAGTTGCCATCAGCGACGAGAAGCGATATCTCCTATCTAGAGTAAGACATGCGAGTACTTGGAAGGCTTTGGACCCAAAAGGCAATGTTAATAATTCGAGTGTTTTGATGTAAATTCTACCTACTCGGTTCTTTTGACTTCTCCTTGATTCTGTTGTGACGTCTCGCAAGTGCGAGGACCTGCATGGCAGCTGGCAAGATATGCATTGTTGTTGGCTTTCCATGACCTGTTATTGACCCGTCAGCTTTTCCGTTTGCCTCTGATGGCTTTCGTTTGCTGCTTATTACAGGCCAGGCACCTATTGTTATTCCCTGCACTTCCTATTGTTCTCCCTGACAATAGAGATGTGTAGGATGCTATAAACCCATCCTCCTCACGCATTCACTCGTTTCATTCTTTAGTGCCGCATACAAATCGAATGTAGATGCAGCACAACCATCATCTCAAGACATTCGCATCTCATCAGAGTTTCAGTGGTGAGGCTCTTCCAACGCCTCCGCTTCGCCCTTTAACCTCTATCAGCAACGCCCTGTCGGAGGTGTTATCTCGTTAAGCAACGCACCATCAACCTTCACTACATCCGACCTACTCGCCTTCACCATGTCCTTCGATCCTGACGGAGAACCGTCGGTCAACCCGATCAGGCACAATCCAGGGTTTGGCCCAGACCCCCTTGATCCTGTCCAGAGTGAACTCATTGGCCAAGCAATGCAACAAGCTCTGAGCTCTCAAAACGCTACTGAAGGACAGCCTCAGGCTTTGGACGAAACCCCCTATGGCGGATTCGCCACGCTCGCTGAATTCGAGCACGCCATGAAGGAGAGACTTCAAGACGATCTGGAGCGCCAGGCTCGCAGTGAAGCCGAGCTCCAGGCCTTTGGCATTCCAGCCGATGATTTTCAGGATGATTACGTCGACATTGAGGAAGAAAAGGTGCCGGATATTACATTCGACAACTCTCGGGGCGACAAGACTGGCTACAAGCGATTCAAGTTCTCCAAGTCGTACATTGCCGGTCACTTCAACGGAGAGAACCCCTACGATATCAGCCAAGAGATGGCTCAACTCAACCTCAGCCTCAAGCACAACAGCGGCGACCTCATCGCTGCTCTTTCACAGAATCTTGAGCTTGCTATTGAGCTCGGCAAGCATCTCCGTCCCGGAGACATCCTCAGTCTTTATATTGCCTCTCGAGATTTCCGCAAAGCCATCAACGGACATCTCCTCTCTAGTATCCGCATGTGGGTTGACTCCAACGCCCCCGAAGCCGGCAAGATCTTCAACTGGCGCCTCTATCGACCTCATCTCGTCAGGGATCCTGCTGGCCGCAAGTGGGTGGACCAGGACCCGGGCTTGAGCTCTAAGATGGGTGCAAAGGAGGCCAAGGAGATACGGTTGATACCAGGCCTGAAGTACCTCCAGCTCGCCCTCGGGCGTGACCGCTGCATCCGCCAGATCATCGCCATGATGGCCCGCATGGGATTTCTCATGCCCAAGACCATGTACAGCACTCTGTGCCGCATCTGGCTTCTCATGGACATCTCAACGACCTTTCAGAGAAAGTCTATGCTTAGAAACGAAAAGCTTTGGACCGACCAGCATCTCTACAATGCGCAGATGTTCTTCGTCAAGCTCAGCATGGCCTTCAACCACCCTTTCTTTGCTCCTCTAGCAAACGACATGAACCAGCTCTTCCTGGGGCAGAGGAGCCTCTATCCGCTGTGGCAGTGCCTCATGAAGAAGAAGTACAGAACACTCCCAGAGCTGATGGAGATGAAGGCACGCTACAACATGAGGTTTCCCTACAACGTGTGGTATGCGCAGAAACAGAATATAGCACCAACCACAGTCTATGGTGTCCCCATCCGTCAGGTTGGCAAGGGTCACCTCGAAGGCTGGGGCAGAGGAAGACTCCATCTCTGTCGTCCCGACGAGCTCATCCCCGTTGAGGCAACTGCCCGTCGACTTGACCTTCAGGATCACCTGAGCCAAATGGTCATCTGGGGGTATATTGATTTCGAAACTGGCGAGAACATCGTGCCGACCGAAGAGGATATCTACATCTCGGACGAAGAAGACGAAGTGCCCAGCCTTGCGGACCCTGATCACTGGCAGCGCAGACACGCTCTCAAGAAGCGCTGGAACGAGCTCACTTCGGAACAGCAGCAAGAGCTCAAGGACTACGACGAGGACGAGCGCCTCCGCGCCATGGCCTGGTCGGGTATCGACGACGAAGACCCTGAGCACTGGGACTCTGAGAGCGACGACGAAGACACGGGAGAGTACGACCCGGATGCCGAGGTCGATCGAGGCTACCGCATGCCGATGCAGCCCAAAGACCAGCCTTCCAAGGTTCCCACCCTCGAAGACACCGACGGTTGGCGGAACCTGTGCGCCGAAACCCTCTTGAGTGCCGCTCCCGAAGTCTCGGCGGCCGAGGTTGACAAGATCAAGGCGTGGAAGGCCGCTGCCAGCCAGCGGATGAGAGAGATCTAGAACCCTCGACATCCACCGACGAATAACACGTATCTCATCGCTGACGTGCCTCAGGGCCCCGTGGGCGATGGTGTTCAAGTCCAGGTGGAGATTAGCGATGACGACGATTAGTCGGGAAACTATGATTGAAATGGGTGCGGATTTGGACGAGGACTTGAGATAAGCGTATGAGACGCCGTGACGTTTTGATAACGAGCTTGGAACCGTTTGTCTTGAGCTGCCAGCCAGTCGAGGAGGCTTTGGAATGGGAACAGCAGTGGCCGTGTTGCGATGTCGTCCTCCTATCTATCACGGCCGAGTTGCTGAAGGAACAAAGGTGACTTGGGAGACAGAGGACTGGGCGATAACGAGTCTTGCAATGGATCAAGGGAAGACTACCAGCGTCCTATATAGTATAGGAAAGGCCAATGTATG
This sequence comes from Fusarium cicatricum, assembly GCA_021730345.1. Taxonomy (NCBI): domain Eukaryota; kingdom Fungi; phylum Ascomycota; class Sordariomycetes; order Hypocreales; family Nectriaceae; genus Fusarium; species Fusarium cicatricum. The sequence continues at coordinate 25,026 of JAJODA010000545.1, forward strand.
AATAGAAACCATCGAAATAACCAAGGACAATCTTTGCAATATTTGACCGTGCTACTACTACATTGACTCTAACATGTCTCCTCCAGTATACGTCCCTCCTCCCATTGACTCTGTCCAAGAACACACTATCATCACACCGATACTGCCCCCTCAGCCTCTTGCCTCTCACAACGAGGCTCCTTGACTCGTTGGCTATATAACAACACCTTATGAATTATAGGCCAACTGAGGACCCAGCACACATCTACCAACCGCAACAGCAGGGGACGACAAACACGAGCAGGAGACGCAATTCTTGAGCATCCGAGCCATGTGCAACATCTGGTGATAACAAAGAACATTACGTATCAACGACGACGAAAGATGGAATTCAACAACAAGGAAAACACAGTAGAGGGGGAAAATAAAAACGATCACAAGCTCCAGCCCAACCATCCCATCCTATCCCTTTCAAGTCCTCGTCGACTCAACCAAGGCCTGATATCCATCCAGCCTGGTTTGTCTACTTCCTCAGTCGTGTTCATGCAACACCATGTGCAACCTCTCACGCTCCCTAATAGAAGCTCGAGAGAGGAGGAGAGAAGACACATTTCGACGAGAACCAGCAGCACCAACCCCCCGCAAGCAGCAAACAAAGATACAGCCAGTCTCTCTGTAGAGATATATTGTCCCATTTTGACGTACACCACGACTCCTCCCGTCCGCCGCCTGGGTTTGTGATCCTCCATTGGTGTTCCATAGCCACTCCATCCAGCTCCCCAGCTCCTTGCGCGTCCCAAATCAAAATGAGGTGAAATGAACAAAACATGGTGAAACACTAAGATAAAGAAGGGTTCAGATGCAGGCGAGATTGTTGAGTTTATGAGGGGGAAATGAACAAGTGATGTAAGAGGATCAGACGAGTAAATCAAACTCTGGTGAGAGAAAATGAAGGTGAGACAACATGAAGAAATAATAAGAAAAAATAAGGGGCCGGGATGACAAGAGAAAAGCAGTTTGTCAGGTACCAAGTCGACACCGGCGAACTGGATATTTGAGTCACACACAAAGGCCAAGATATACCCTTACACTCCCCTTCGCTATGCACCCAACCCCGGAACCGATTTCCAGCAATACCGCCTCCGTCCCGTCAAGCCCAGGGGATGGCTTCATCTGCGGCTCCCTGATATCTCTCGTCTCTTCATGATGATGGTGATGAAGAGGAGACCAGGAGCCTCGCAGACTCTGGCATCCCTGAGTTTGTCCAAAATAAAAACAGACAGCGGCCCCAGCAAGCAAAAGCCCGCACCGAATAGACTCGTCCGTCAACTCCAGGAACAGCCCTGGTGTTGGCGTGATAATCAAGTCACTTTTGTCTTCCAACCTTTCAATATTTTGTAACACATCCCGCCTTGAATCAAATATCCGACACTCCGTCCTGGTTATCCGAAACCAATACACACCGTTCCGCCTTCCCTTTGAGAGAACAACAAAGTCCAGAAGGTATTTGCCAAGGTCAAATGTTCTATGTTCATCATTCAAAGTCGTTTTTGCGCAAAAAAAGTGACACGGAACCGTAGCCATCCTCAAATTGTATGGATGGCGGTTCAACGAGAACGTGTACACAGCGGGCCGACTGCAGCAGCATATTTACTGCTTAAGCGGGCGACTTGCTGGGAGGGGCAGAGCCGCCATTCTGACGAGGATCCCCGCCGCTGACCGAGAGGCCACCAATGCCGCTGGAGAGGAACGCGAAGGGATCGTTCTCGCCGCCGCCGTTGTTGTTGGCATTGTTGTTGTAAAAGTTATTCGACGGACCACCAGAGGCAGGGCCGTTGGGGGCCGACTGGAAGGCAGCCTCAGCCGCTCTGCTATCAAAGGGACCGGCCGAGTGGGATGCTGGGCCAGATCCGAAGCCATGGGTGTTCATGGAGCTGGG